>JADBJO010017303.1:7500-38024 GCA_016801955.1 Conus betulinus | reverse complement strand
CTGTATGCCTGTCTGTCTGTTGTCTTGTCTGCCTGACTGCGTCGTCGGGTCTGTCTGTATGTCTGTCTGTCTGTCTGTCTCGGTCTGTCTCGTCTCTCTCTCTCTCTCTCTCTCCTCCTCTCTCTCTTCACCACCACATCACCACCACCACCACTTACTCACCACCACCACCACCACAACCACCACAACACCCGTCATCATCATCATCATCATCATGTATCATCATCATCATTTCGTTAATCTTCAGTGTCATGGTGCCATAGACTTGCCATCGAATCTCTCTACTCTACAATATCATTATCACCGTATTACCGTCGTCGTTCGTCTGTGGTCCTGTCCATTTCCGTGATATCGGCATTGATGTCGTTCTTCACCACCCTCATGATAATCGTCATCTAATCACCATTATGTCCAGCGCTGTCATCGTCATCACCACTGCGGTAAGGATCCGCATGACACATGCCCTGTCATCATCATCACATCATCATCATCATCATCATCTCATCATCACCCACCACCACCACCACCACCACCACCACCACCACCCACCACCATCCAATCATCATCATCATCATCATCATCATCATCATCATCATCATCATCAGCATCATCATCACCACCATCACCGTCATCATCCATCATCATCATCATCATCATCATCATCATCATCATCACCACCATCATCATCATCATCACCACCATCACCACCATCAGTCATCATCATCATCATCAATCATCATCATCATCATCATCATCATCACCATCACCGTCATCCTCATCATCATCATCACCACCATCACCACCATCACTGTCATCATCATCATCATCACCATCATCACCACCATCACCATCATCATCATCATCATCATCACCATCATCATCTTCATCATCATCATCAATCATCATCATCATCATCATCATCATCATCATCATCATCATCATCAATCATATCATCTCATCATCATCATCATCATCACCACCACCACCACCACCACCCATCACCACCATCACTGCAGTAAGGATCTCCATGACGCATGACCTGTTTTCACTGTAATTACACCATCACTGTAGTAAGCATCCCCATGACCTTTCCTGACCCTTGCCCTGTCTTCAGGGTCAGGCCAACCAGCACGTGATGGAAATGCTGGGGAAGGGGCACGTGCCAACACAGGCACGGCCCTGGCCCTCATCGTGGTGGGCATGATCCTTCAGGGGGTGGCCAAGAACTCCCGGGCCGCTTTCACCACTCTCTACGTGGACAACAACGTGGAGAAGGTCAAGACAGGGTTCTACATGGGTGGGTACATCTGGGGGGGGGGGGGGGGGGGGGGGGGGGGGGCGAGAGAAGGGGGGGGGGGATTGGCGGGGGGGGGGGGGGGGGGGGGGGTGTGTGATCCGATAACGGTTCCGGGTGACGGACTGTGTTGAGAACATCGCCCACGAAGGCCTCTGGAGCAGCAAACTGCTGAAGGCAACAGTGACTCACCAATTCCCCTGGACTGCTCCTCTTCGTGGGGATCAGCCCTGGAATGTTCTCAGTGCAAGAGCGTTTGTGTAGGGTTTGAACGCTGTGCGAACTACACAAACAAGGGAAAGTAACTCAATTCGCCAGTTCTCGTTTTAGAAAACGATACAATAATTTTAAGTTCATTTTGCCTGGTTGGTTAGTTGGTTGGTTTGGTTTGGTTTCATGTGTTTGTTACGCTCATTCAGTTACGTTTTTTTTTTCTATGTTTTGTTTGTTTGTTTGTTTGTTTGTTTTAGTTTGGGTGGGACAATAAACCGTGCAATCTTCAGAAAGGTTCGCAACGGTGATAAATAAACGGCTTTTAAGAACTCTACACACTTCATAAACACTCGACATAATGGCAGCTCATGCTTGTTTTGTGTTTCCTACACACACACACACACACGCGCGCGCGCGCGCGCGCGCACATGCACGCACGCACGCGCGCACGCACATACACACGCATGCATGCACTCAGAGAAACCTAAGACCTAGAGATTTAACGAGTGTTATTGAGTTACATCATTTCACATCTTATCGCAATATATGAGACTATATTATATGAGATTATATGATATTATATGAGATTATATGATATTATATGATATGATATTATATTATATTATATCATATTATATTATTATATTATATGAAATTATATGAAATTATTATATATATTATATTATATTATATTATATTATATTATATATATTATATTATATTATATTATATTATATTATATTATATGAAATTATATTATATTATATGAAATCATATTATATTTTACTATGTTATGTTATGTTGTGTCGTGTCTTGTTTTGTCGTGTCGTGTCGTGTCGTGTCGTGTCGTGTCATATCATATCATATCATATCATATCATATGAGATGAGATGAGATTAGATAAGATAATTAGATCATATGAAATTATATTATAATAGATCATATCATATCATATTATATCATATTATATTATATTATATTATATTATATTATATTATATTATATTTATATTATATTATATTATGGTGTGGTAATACTTGTCAAAAATGTGAAGATGTCTCTAGCGAGATTGGCTGGTATTTCAAAGACTGCCACGAATGTCTCTAATGATACTGTCTGGTATTTGAAGACTGTCAAGACTGTTTCTAATGATATCAGGTGGCATTTCAAGAGTGTCAAGAATGTGTTAAATGATACTGGCTGGTATTTCAAGAATGGCAAGAATGTGTCTAATTTCATTAAGTGCCATTTGAATATCTGTACAGGCATCATCATCACTATCGCCATTGTGGGGCCTGCCGTCGCCTTCGCTTTAGGTGGCATATTTACCAGAATCTATGTCACACTGGAGGGTGAGTATACACCTTTACTCTTTTTCTGGTTCTGTCTTGGCTCCCTTGCTTTACACACACACACACACACACACACACACACACACACACACACACACACCACACACACACACAAACACACACGCCCGCGCGCGCGCGCGCGCGCACACACACACACATACACACGCACGCACACACACACACGCGCGCGCACACACACACACACTCACACACACACACACACACACACACACACACACACACACACACACACACACACACACACACACACATGTGCGCACGGGCGCCCACACACGCAGACACAGACACAGCCACGGACACACACACACACACACACACACACACACACACACACACACACACACACACTAACACACACACACACACACACACACACACACACACACACACACACACACTAACCCCCCGCCACCCCCCCCTCCCCCCACACACACACACTGACACACACACGCCACGCACCCCCCCCCCCCCCCTCGACACACACACACACTAACACACACACACACACACACACACACACACACACACACACACACACACACACACACACACACACACAACACACACACACACACACACACACACACACACACACACACACACACACACACACACACACACACACACACACACACACGCACGCACGCACGCACGCACGCGCACGCACACACACACACACACACACACACACACACACACACACACACACACACACACACACACACACACACACACACACACACGCGCACTTTCCCCTAACCACGCCCTGAGTCTGCCCGGTGAGACTGATCAAGCCGACCCCTCCATGTCGCAGTCACAGCAAGTTTCTATGGATGACACTGTCAGAAGCAGAACGACTGGACAATGAACGCACCTGCCTTTGTCCTACTGTCTGTATTAAACCTGTGTTGCTGTACACACTGTTGTGCGTGGTTTGCATATCCAATCTATGTTTCTGTACACCCCGTTGTGTGTTTTTTGTTTCAAGTCTGTGTTAATTCACAAGTTGTTTTGTGTATTAAATCCGTGTTTCTTTACACATAGTTGCGTGTGTTTTGTGTATTAAGTCTGTCACTTCACACTGTATTGCGTGTGTTTTGTGTAATAAGTCTGCGGTACTTAACTCGTTGTTGTGTATGTTTTGTGTGTTAAGTCTGTGTTACTCTATACGTTCTTACGTGGTGTTTTCTTTCATTTCCCCGAGAACTGGGGAATGGTATGGCCCAACGCTTCCAGTCAAGGTTGTAAATAAAACAGAGAGGGATGAAAAATATATAGTCGAAGTGTAACTAATCTGCAGTCTACTGTAGGCTGATTTTGTTCAGAATCCACGTCACGTTTCAGAGAGTGGTGACTGCAGGTGGACACTGAGACAAAGGAATACTAGTAACGGTCGAATATTTTTTTTTCCAGCAGATATTTCATTTTCACCTCTGGCCGTTTAACACGATTATTCTGATTTTGACAAAAGAAATCAAAATGAATCCACCAGATTACAGGGACAAACATATGACACGACAAAAACGCAACGCCTTTCGACCTCTTAGGTCTTCTTCAGGCAAAATAAGCGACTATCAGGACATTGAAAGTCCCAGAAAGATAAGCGATTGCTCATTCTTCGTTTCCATTGGCCTGAATGTTCTTTTTTTTTTGCCTGAAGAAGGCCTACGAGGTCGAAATGCGTCGATTTTTACATTGTAATTTCTCTGTCCTTGTTATCTGATGGATTTACTGGTTATTTTATTTTATTTTATTTTTTCAGAATCCGTGTATTAAACAACCAGAGGTATGAAAATGGAATATCTTTTCAAATAAAAATCAGCCATTAGTGTTGTTCGCGAGCTCCTAAGATAGTAACGTGCACTGATTGGCTGGCGCAGCCGTCAGCATGTTCACCCGCTGTCACTGATTGGCTGGAGCAGCCGTCAGCATGTTCACCCCCTGCCACTGATTGGCTGGAGCAGCCAGTCAGCATGTTCACCCGCTGTCACTGATTGGCTGGAGCAGCCAGTCAGCATGTTCACCCCCTGCCACTGATTGGCTGGAGCAGCCAGTCAGCATGTTCACCCGCTGTCACTGATTGGCTGGAGCAGCCAGTCAGCATGTTCACCCGCTGTCACTGATTGGCTGGAGCAGCCGTCAGCACGTTCACCCGCTGTCACTGATTGGCTGGAGCAGCCGTCAGCATGTTCACCCGCTGTCACTGATTGGCTAGAGCAGCTGTCAGCATGTTCACCCGCTGTCACTCTTGTGAAAAGAAGTCGCAGCAGCTGTGGTCACGTGACCTGTTCACGGTTGCAGATACAGACCTGCACTACCGCCACCCGAAATGGATCGGGGCGTGGTGGCTGGGGTACCTGGCGTTCGGCTGTGCCGCCTGCCTCATTGCTGTCCCCTTGTTCTGCTTTCCCCGTCAGATGAAGGGAGGCAACCAGGTCACAGAGCCCGTCAGTCCCTCAGCAGAGACCGCCAGTGATGGGCACACACCTGTCAGCAGGATGTTAAGGATGACTCTGTTTGTAAAAGGTGCGTGCGTGCGTGTGTGTGTTGTGTGTGTGTGTGTGTGTGTGTGTGTGTGTGTGTGTGTGTGTGTGTGTGTGTGTGTGTGTGTGTGTGTGTGTTGAGACAGAGAGAGAGAGAGAGAGAGAGAGAGAGAGAGAGAGAGAGAGAGAGAGAGAGAGAGAGCAGCATGCGTGTGCTCGCACGTGCGCGTTTCTCTACGGGTCTGAATGTGTGTATGTATGTCTGTGTGCATGCGTGCATGTGCAAGCATGTGTGGTGTGTGTGTGTGTGTGTGTGTGTGTGTGTGTGTGTGTGTGTGTGTGTGTGTGTGTGTGTGTGTGTGTGTGTATCTTGCTTTCTCTCTCTCTCTCTCTCAAAAAAATAAATAAATAAATAAATAAATAAAATAAAAAACGAAATAAAAAAGAAAAACAAATAACCAAACAACCAGAGAAACAAAAATGAGAAAATTTCAAATCATTAATGCATGTATGCAAACAATGAATTCGTTCTACATTACTTTAGTTTCACATGTTTTGACCAAAGCGTTTCTTTGCACACACACACACACACACACACACACACACACACACACACACACACACACACACACACACACACACAACACACACACACACACACACACAATTCTCAGCACGTGTGTCTGCGTTGAACTGCTGATGCCAGTGATCACTGTGAGTGCAGACGGAAGTGTTCTTGCAGACGTGGAGAACAGCTTGAGTCTCAGTCTTCAAATCAGTGACAGGCTGCAAGAAAGATCGCTACTGAGGAATAATTATGGTGCCCACCACAGCCCATGAAAAAAGCCTACAAAGGCCACTACTAATGAATATTTTTGTGCGTACCAGGGCCAAGGAAAAAAGCCTTCAAAGGTCACTGCTGAAGAATATTTCTGGTGCCTACCGCAGCTCGTGAAAAAAGCCTACAAAGGTCACTGCTGAAGAATATAAAAAGCCTTCAAAGGTCACTATTGAACAAAAAGATGAACCACGCCTTCCGTGTGAGCCAAGACGCCTAGCTGTCTCGTGTTGTCACAGGTCTGTTTCTATGATTTATTCCATGAGATATCGAACACAGCTGTTTCGTGTTGTCACAGGTCAGTTTCTATGATTTATTCCATGAGATATTGAACACAGCTGTCTCATGTTGCCACAGGTCTGTTTGTATGATTTATTCCATGAGATATTGAACACAGCTGTCTCATGTTGTCACAGGTCTGTTTGTATGATTTATTCCATGAGATATTCAACACAGCTGTCTCGTGTTGTCACAGGTCTGTTTGTATGATTTATTCCATGAGATATTGAACACAGTTATCTCATGTTGCCACAGGTCTGTTTCTGTGATTTATTCCATGAGATATTGAACACAGCTGTCTCATGTTGCCACAGGTCTGTTTCTATGATTTATTCCATGAGATACTGAACACAGCTGTCTCATGTTGTCACAGGTCTGTTTCTATGATTTATTCCATGTGATATTTAACACAGCTGTCTTATGTTGTCACAGGTCTGTTTCTATGATTTATTCCAAGTGATATTGAACACACAGCTGTCTCGTGTTGTCACAGGTCTGTTTCTATGATTTATTCCAAGTGATATTGAACACAGCTGTCTCGTGTTGTCACAGGTCAGTTTCTATGATTTATTCCATGAGATATTCAACACTGCTGTCTCGTGTTGCCACAGGTCTGTTTGTATGATTTATTCCATGAGATATTCAACACAGCTGTCTCGTGTTGCCACAGGTCTGTTTTGTATGATTTATTCCATGAGATATTCAACACAGCTGTCTCGTGTTGCCACAGGTCTGTTTGTATGATTTATTCCATGAGATATTCAACACAGCTGTCTCGTGTTGCCACAGGTCTGTTTGTATGATTTATTCCATGAGATATTCAACACAGCTGTCTCGTGTTGCCACAGGTCTGTTTGTATGATTTATTCCATGAGATATTTAACACAGCTGTCTCGTGTTGCCACAGGTCTGTTTGTATGATTTATTCCATGAGATATTTCAACACAGCTGTCTCGTGTTGTCACAGGTCAGTTTCTATGATTTATTCCATGAGATATTCAACACAGCTGTCTCGTGTTGCCACAGGTCTGTTTCTATGATTTATTCCATGAGATATTCAACACAGCTGTCTCGTGTTGCCACAGGTCTGTTTGTATGATTTATTCCATGAGATATTCAACACACAGCTGTCTCGTGTTGCCACAGGTCTGTTTGTATGATTTATTCCATGAGATATTCAACACAGCTGTCTCGTGTTGCCACAGGTCTGTTTGTATGATTTATTCCCATGAGATATTTAACACAGCTGTCTCGTGTTGCCACAGGTCTGTTTGTATGATTTATTCCTAGATATTCAACTGAGATATTCAACACAGCTGTCTCGTGTTGCCACAGGTCTGTTTCTATGATTTATTCCAAGTGATATTGAACACAGCTGTCTCGTTTTGCCACAGGTGCCTTTGCAGGTGACTTTGGTGAGGTGTGACCTGTGGGCAGGTTTCGTCAGGTCATTGGTCAGGCTGTGGACCAACCCAGTGTACGTGTTGACCGTGCTGTCCTCCTGTGCTGTCATCGTCACGGTGGCTGGCAGCCAGTCCTTCAACCCCAAGTACATCGAGAACCAGTTCGCTTTCCCTGCCTGGAAAGCCAACATGGCTATGGGTAATTACCGCCCCTTGTGGGATCAGCATGTGTGTGTGTGTGTGTGTGTGTGTGTAGAAACATTTTATACCATCTGATTTGGGAAAAAAAAATGTTTTGTGGTGTTTTGCATGCATAGGACTCAGCAATAGTAGCCACGCACGCTAGGACACAGTTGCACTTGATTCCAAAAGAAGCTGATTCTTGTATTCATTTTGAATTATTGAAGAATGTAAAGCTAATCAACTGTCACTGAAGGTACAAGACACCATTTCAAAATACTTTGGTTATTTCAGTCCCGTACCACTTACCAGGAACAATACTTTTTCCTAAATGAAAGTACCTAGATCTAAGCAGTAAAAACGTTTCTTTCTCCAAGCAGCCTGACACTTTGTTTTACAGGTAAGAAAAAAAAAAATCGTATTATTCTGATGAAGTAAAGCTCTGCACTATGCCTCACAGTGGATATCATACTGACGTAATAAAGACCTGCACTATGGGCACAGAGCAGACGTAATCACGACGTAATAAAGACCTGCACTATGTCCACACAGCGGATGTGATGCTGACGTAACAAAGACCTGCACTATGTGCACACAGCAGATGTGATGCTGACGAAATAAGACATACACTATGCCTACACAGCGGATATGATGTTGACATGATAAAGACCTGCACTATGTCCACACAGCAGATGTGATGCTGACGTAAGAAAGACCTGCACTATGTCCACACAGAAGATGTGATGCTGACGTAATAAAGACCTGCACTATGCCCACACAGCGGATGTGATGCTGACGGAATAAAGACCTACACTATGTGCACACAACGGATGTGATGCTGACGTAATAAAGACCTGCACTATGTGCACACAGCGGGTATTATTCTGATTAAGTAAAACTCTGCACTATGCCCAGACAGTGGGTGTGATACTGACGCAATAAAGACCTGCGCTATGGGCACACACCGGGTACAATGCTGACGTAATAAAGACCCGCATTATGTGCACACAGCAGGTGTATTGATAACGTGATAAAGACATGCACTCTGTGCACACAGCGCGGGTGTGATACTGACGTAATAAAGACATGCACTATTTTCCCACAGTGGGTGCATTCATGACGTAATAAAGACCTGCACTATATCTACATAGTAGATGTGATGCTGACGTAATAAAGACCTAAACTATGCTCACACGGTGAGTGCATTGATGACGTAATAAAACCTGCACTTTGTCTGCACAGCGGGTGTGATGCTGGGAACGGCCTGCCTTGGAACCTTTCTGGGCGGGTACCTCAGCAAGCGTCGCAAAATGGGTCCTATGAGCAGCCTGAAATTCCTGCTGTTTAGTGTGTGTTGCACCGTGCTTTTCTTCAGCCTTCAGATCCTCTTCAAGTGTGACCAGCCCTACCTCTACAACAGCCCAGGGTGAGCGAGGGAAAATGGACAGGGAATCAGTACTGGTGGCGGGTATGTGTGTGGCGGTGGTAGTCCTAGATGTGGTGCTTGCAGCGGAGGGGACGAAGATGGTGATGGTTCTGAAGATGCTGTAACATCTGTGGTAATGGTTTGTTGAGGTCGTGCTGATGATACTGGGAGAGATGGCCGTGATTTTGTTTGTGGGTGAAGCGTTGGTGACGGCGTCTTTGTGATGATGTTGATGTTGGTGGAAGAGGCGACAGTGAATATCATTGTGTGCCATTTTATAGTGACGATAACGACTATAGCGACTACGATCCTATAGTGACGAGAATGACTACAGCGACTACATTCCTATAGGGACGATAACGACTATAGCGACATCAATCCTGTAGTGACGAGAACGACTATAGCGACATCAATCCTGTAGTGACGATAACGACTATAGCGAATACAATCCTGTAGTGACGAGAATGACTATAGCAACTGCAACCCTATAGTCATGAGAATGACTACAGTGACTACAATCCTATAGTGACAAGAACGACAATAGCGAGATCAATGCCATCGTGACGATAACGACTGTAGCGACTACAATCCTATAGTGACGATAACGACTATAGCGACAACAACCCTATCGTGACGATAACGACTAAAGCGACTACAATCGTTTAAAAACAGTGGTGATGATGGCAAAGGTACGGATCTTGGTAACTTTCAGCATGACTACAGCACATGACATCCTATGCTGATAATGACGTCAATAATGGCGATAGCGAAGATGGTGTTCGGAGTCACTATGACCTCAGCACATGACATCCTATGCTGATCATGACGTCAATAATGGCGATAGCGAAGATGGTGTTCGGAGTCACTATGACCACAGCACATGACATCCTATGCTGATCATGACGTCAATAATAGTAGTGGTGAAGATGGTGTTCACAGTCACTATGGCCATAGCACAGGCAATCCCTTTATTGACAATGACATTGGTCACAGTAGTCAAAGAGTTTGGTGAGGAATATGATTATGGTTAGAGCACTGGCAATGTTCGCTTTTTTTGTCTCATGTGTTGTGTGCCAGCTCAGTGGCATTGCACCCACGTCGCTCATTTCGGCCCTCCGCCCACAGCCACAGCCCCGGCACCGGCCACCAAGGGAGCAGTCAACATCAGGTGGCCACCAGACGACCCACCGGAGGAGACACTGCACTGCTTCTGAGTCACTGCAGTGGAGCTCGGTGCAGCCTGCTCTGATCCATCATACGTGGGACATCACCAGCTGAGCCCCCTGTCTGACGATGATACACATTACAACATCGTTCATGATTATGCTGGGAAAACACATGGTAAACAAATTATTTACAACAAAAAAAGTCTTCATTCTCTCGGCTCCTCCTCCATAGGAAAACCTTCATGCTGTGTTAATGATGGTACAGAAGGTGTGCTAACCAGCCGCCGTGGCGAAGGGGTTAGCGACGCGGACTGCCGGCTGGGAGGTCGTGGGTTCGAATCCCATCAGAGTCATGTGGGTTTTCTGCCCCGACCGGCTGCTACCTAGAATTGAGTTTGCTGCGGACTCAGTTGGGAAGACTGGGACCACACAGTCGAGTTTCATCCACTTAATGGATGCGTTTCTGAGACTAATGCTCAATTTTCCTGACCAACACTGCAGGTGTCTGTATCTCTCGGGCCTGGTTGACGCCGGGATATATTATGAAAGGAAGCGTAGAGTACAGCCCTGTCATGTAGTCTGAGACCGAAATGGAAATCCATAGCATCATCTTAATCATCCTCATTTTCATCGATCAGCATTAAAAATGTCTCAAGTTCTGTGGCCCTTCATGCCCTGCTCTCATGGTGACCTCAGTTTCGATGTGCTCTCCACGTCTGTGGCTTCGGTTTAGTTCCGTCGAGGTCACCGTATCGGCGAGTCCATGGGGGCTGTCGTTGGACGGACGTGGTGGCGCCCTCCGGAAGGAGAGATCACTCACGCTGGCTCCGCGACTAAGCAATTACTGTCGTCAGTAGGGGGCTTAGTTGGTGGTGTCCTGCGTATGTTGCACCAGAACATGCGCGCCACCAAACACCACCGAAGTGATTCGGCAACAGTGCAGAGTCTCCTCCGGTGGGTTGCCTCTTGACGACTTGACATTGACTGCTCCCTGTGGATTGCCGGTGCTGGAGCTGCGGCGGGGCCGACCGGGCTGTGGCTGTGGACGGGGTGTCGGAATGAACGGCGTGGATGCACTGCCTCTGAGGTGGCGCAGAAGTTGGGACAGCAAAAAAAAAAAATAAATAAAATAAAAGGTGTGGTATGCCGATTGTTCTGTCCCTGGCTGTGATCAGGCCACGTGCCACACCAGAGACCAGCCTTGAGGGCTGTGTGGAGGAGTGTGCCTGTGACGATGACGACTACTTCCCTGTGTGTGCTGACGACGGAAGGACCTTCTTCTCTCCCTGTCACGCCGGCTGTCGCCACACGGACGGCGAGGTGAGTGCCTGTGATCTTCTCAGCTCTGTCATCATGGTCACAGAACCTGCTGTCGATCAGATCTCCCGATAGGTTTCAGTGAAAAGACAACTGAGATAAGGGCGACGATCGTGGGAATACCAAACCAAACAAACACACAAAAACAAATGGTAAAAAAGAAAAGAACAGAAAACATTATGCCTAGCAGTGCTGGTCATCGTTCTGATTCGACATTGACTGTGCAAAATCTCGTATGAAAACTTCGCACGAGCGGGAAGAAACCATTTGCTCTGCACCTGGTTGAAGGTGAGATGCTGTGTCATCCTGTGCCTTGCAACTCGCAGACGTAAAGGAGACTGAAAAAAAAAAAAAAAAAAAAAAAAAACCTACGCCAACAAGGTGTCCTGATGGTTCGTGGATTGATACATGGACAACTCACTTCTGTCTGCTGAGATGACGTCACCGCACTGCACAGACAACCCCACCTCTGTCTGCTGAGATGACGTCATCACACTGCACAGACATCCCACCTCTGTCTGCTGAGATGACGTCACCACACTGCACAGACATTCCACATCTGTCTGCTGAGATGACGTCACCACACTGCACAGACATTCCACATCTGTCTGCTGAGATGATGTCACCACACTGCACAGACATTCCACATCTGTCTGCTGAGATGACGTCATCACACTGCACAGACATCCAACCTCTGTCTGCTGAGATGACGTCATCACACTGCACAAACATCCCATCTCTGTCTACTGAGAAGACGTCATCACACTGCACAAACATCCCACCTCTGCTGAGATGACGTCATGCCCCTCAGACTCCCCCACCCTCAGGAAGAGGCCTGATAACGGCGGGCTGCCTTATACACGACCTTCTACCTGCCTCCTGGGCTGTGCTGGTCCAGGTCTGCGACAGGGAGAGTCTGGTTGGAGCTGTGTATGGACTGGGACAAGATGAGCGGGAGTTCTGCCATTGGAAGGGTGGGGGGAGGGGAGGGGGAGGGGGTATAAGGCAGCTTAAATAGATGCAGAGCTGCAATCATTCACGCCAATTTTCTTGTCCTGTTCTGTGTCATGTTCTGTGCCACTGTGTCATGTTCTGTGCCACTGCGTCATGTTCTGTGCCACTGTGTCATGTTCTGTGCCACTGTGTCATGTTCTGTGCCACACCAATGACGTCACGCCCACACGCGCAGAGATCTTGACTCCGGATCTGTCAGGACGCCTATGGATTTGAAACAGCTAGAGATGATGACACCCTCTCAAAGATCCAGACGCCTACAAGACATGGACATCTGGAGAGAAAATAAAAAAAAAGAAGAAGAACGTGAAGAAAAAGATAAAAGCTACCACAGAAGCTGAGATGAAAGGCTTGGGAAAGCTCCGGGTAGACCTGAAAGCTTAACACGGTGCCCTTAGCAAAGCAGATCCATCCTAAGATTTTTCTTCAGAGACTTCTCCCAGTTAGCAAAGAAACTAGAGCAGCAGCATAAAATCCGGGACACTCAAGGTGGACAAATACACTTTTCGAGCAGCCAGAATAGGGGATACTCACAGTCTAAAAGAAACTGTTGGAGCAGCCAGAATCAGGGATACTCACAGTCTAAAAGAAACTGTTGGAGCAGCCACAATCAGCGATACTCACGGTCACAAAGAAACTGTTGGAGCAGCCACAATCAGCGATACTCACGGTCACAAAGAAACTGTTGGAGCAGCCAGAATCAGGGATACTCACGGTCTAAAAGAAACTGTTGGAGCAGCCACAATCAGCGATACTCACGGTCACAAAGAAACTGTTGGAGCAGCCAGAATCAGGGATACTCACAGTCTAAAAGAAACTGTTGGAGCAGCCAGAATCAGGGATACTCACAGTCTAAAAGAAACTGTTGGAGCAGCCACAATCAGCGATACTCACGGTCACAAAGAAACTGTTGGAGCAGCCAGAATCAGGGATACTCACAGTCTAAAAGAAACTGTTGGAGCAGCCACAATCAGCGATACTCACGGTCACAAAGAAACTGTTGGAGCAGCCAGAATCAGGGATACTCACAGTCTAAAAGAAACTGTTGGAGCAGCCACAATCAGCGATACTCACAGGTCTAAAAGAAACTGTTGGAGCAGCCAGAATCAGGGATACTCACAGTCTAAAAGAAACTGTTGGAGCAGCCAGCAATCAGGGATACTCACAGTCTAAAAGAAACTGTTGGAGCAGCCAGAATCAGGGATACTCACAGTCTAAAAGAAACTGTTGGAGCAGCCACAATCAGGGATACTCACGGTCACAAAGAAACTGTTGGAGCAGCCAGAATCAGGGATACTCACAGTCTAAAAGAAACTGTTGGAGCAGCCAGAATCAGCGATACTCACGGTCAAAAGAAACTGTTGGAGCAGCCACAATCAGGATACTCACGGTCACAAAGAAACTGTTGGAGCAGCCAGAATCAGGGATACTCACAGTCTAAAAGAAACTGTTGGAGCAGCCAGAATCAGGGATACTCACGGTCTAAAAGAAACTGTTGGAGCAGCCAGAATCAGCGATACTCACGGTCACAAAGAAACTGTTGGAGCAGCCAGAATCAGGGATACTCACAGTCTAAAAGAACTGTTGGAGCAGCCAGAATCAGCGATACTCACAGTCTAAAAGAAACTGTTGGAGCAGCCAGAATCAGGGATACTCACGGTCTAAAAAGAACTGTTGGAGCAGCCACAATCAGGATACTCACGGTCACAAAGAAACTGTTGGAGCAGCCAGAATCAGGGATACTCACAGTCCTAAAAGAAACTGTTGGAGCAGCCAGAATCAGGGATACTCACAGTCTAAAAGAAACTGTTGGAGCAGCCAGCCACAATCAGCGATACTCACAGTCTAAAAGAAACTGTTGTTGGAGCAGCCACAATCAGCGATACTCACAGTCTAAAAGAAACTGTTGGGAGCAGCCACAATCAGCGATACTCACGGTCACAAAGAAACTGTTGGAGCAGCCACAATCAGGATACTCACGGTCACAAAGAAACTGTTGGAGCAGCCAGAATCAGGGATACTCATAGACTGAAAGAAACTGTTGGAGCAGCCAGAATCAGGGATACTCATAGACTGAAAGAAACTGTTGGAGCAGCCAGAATCAGGGATACTCATAGACTGAAAAGAAACTGTTGGAGCAGCCAGAATCAGGGATACCCATAGACTGAAAGAAAAACTGTTGGAGCAGCCAGAATCAGCGATACTCACGGTCACAAAGAAACTGTTGGAGCAGCCAGAATCAGGGATACTCACAGTCTAAAAGAAACTGTTGGAGCAGCCAGAATCAGGGATACTCATAGACTGAAAGAAACTGTTGGAGCAGCCAGAATCAGGGATACTCACGGTCACAAGAAAACTGTTGGAGCAGCCACAATCAGCGATACTCACGGTCACAAAGAAACTGTTGGAGCAGCCAGAATCAGGATACTCACAGTCTAAAAGAAACTGTTGGAGCAGCCACAATCAGCGATACTCACGGTCACAAAGAAACTGTTGGAGCAGCCACAATCAGCGATACTCACGGTCACAAAGAAACTGTTGGAGCAGCCAGAATCAGGGATACTCATAGACTGAAAGAAACTGTTGGAGCAGCCAGAATCAGGGATACTCATAGACTGAAAGAAACTGTTGGAGCAGCCAGAATCAGGGATACTCATAGACTGAAAGAAACTGTTGGAGCAGCCAGAATCAGGGATACCCATAGACTGAAAGAAACTGTTGGAGCAGCCAGAATCAGCGATACTCACGGTCACAAAGAAACTGTTGGCAGCAGCAGAATCAGGGATACTCACAGTCTAAAAGAAACTGTTGGAGCAGCCAGAATCAGGGATACTCATAGACTGAAAGAAACTGTTGGAGCAGCCAGAATCAGCGATACTCACGGTCACAAAGAAACTGTTGGAGCAGCCAGAATCAGCGATACTCACAGTCTAAAGAAAACTGTTGGAGCAGCCACAATCAGCGATACTCACTGTGGACAAAGAAACTGTTGGAGCAGCCACAATCAGCGATACTCACTGTGGACAAAGAAACTGTTGGAGCAGCCACAATCAGCGATACTCACTGTGGACAAAGAAACTGTGGAGCAGTATCTCAAGAAAACATCTTCCGACCCTCAGAGCAACGCACCACTTGTAATCCAGGGCCGATGTCACCTGCAGCGTTTACAAAAAACAAAACAACAAACAACAAACACACAAATCAGCTTCAAGTCATCAGCACTGGATGCAGCAAAACAAACACTGGCTAAGAAAGCCAGTAGCAAATATTGGCCAGGACCTAAAGGAATACCATGTATGCTGAATACGAAATGTTCTAATGTCCTTGAGTGGCCAGAACCTAACGGAATACACTGTATGCTGTATACAAAATGTGCTAATGCCCCTGAGTGGCCAGGATCCAACGGAATACTCTGTATGCTGTAGACCAGCTGTCCTAATGTCCTTGACTGGCTCTACAAACTGGTGAGATCCGTATGGAGGAATGTGATTATCGGTGACTAAAGATGGTGGCTGGTAGAGTGTTCACACCTAAAATACAAACTCCAGTGACGTTCAGACCAATACCCACCACTTCTGAACATGTTGGGAAGAATCCTCTTCTCTGCTGTGGCAGCAAAGCTGACTTAACTCATCACAGAAAATCAGTATTGTTGGATTTGTCAGTCCAGGAGAAAGATATGCTGGGAATATGTCTGACCGTGTACAAGAAATCACTGTGATCTGACTGAACACATTACAGACACTCACTTGTTGGTTTTGTCAATCCAGGAGAAAGATGTACTTGGAACACGTCTGACCGTGTACAAGAAATCACTATGATTTGAGAAACAGTCAGAAGAGCTCAGAAGAGAAAAGGACCTCTCGACGTGGTGTGGCTCGAACTGGCAAATACAAATGGATCAGTTCCACAAATGTGATACAGCTGGTCCTCGAGATGTATCGTGTTAAAAAATATAATCAAGAGAAATGCTGAAGGACCACTTGCAACACGGTTTCTGGGTGAGGTTCTTCACAGAGGTACGCACAACAGCATGGAGCAGTCTGGAGACTGGCCCAGCAGTGGGCCATACCATGTCTTCGACACCAGTTGTGTCGACCATGAGGTGTGCCGGATCACCTCAGCTCGGGAATGGATGGCACAGGGCCTTTAAAAGCCTTCGTGCACGTCACCATCTCCCTTTAAAAGCCTTCGTGGACGTCACCATCCCCTTTTAAAAGCCTTCATGGACGTCACCATCCCCTTTTAAAAGCCTTCATGGACGTCACCATCCCCTTTTAAAAGCCTTCATGGACGTCACCATCCCCTTTTAA
The DNA here is from genome assembly GCA_016801955.1 of Conus betulinus. NCBI lineage: Eukaryota > Metazoa > Mollusca > Gastropoda > Neogastropoda > Conidae > Conus > Conus betulinus. Next base: position 20,725 of record JADBJO010017303.1, on the reverse strand, counting down.
AAGCCTTCATGGACGTCACCATCCCCTTTTAAAAGCCTGCATGGACGTCACCATGTCCCTTTTAAAAGCCTTCATGGACATCACCATACTCCTGTCACCAAGGAGATGACACTCACAAGATACACCAGACGGGTTTCTTTTCTGAAGATCTTCCAAGCTCTCCCTAGAGTTTCTTCGTGTGGTTGTGGATGTTGGAAATGACCGTTACTGAAAGAACATGTTTCAACAAAAACAGGATGTCTGACATGATGTTGAATGGGTCTGTATCTGTTAAAGGGATCTGTATCTGTTAAAGGGATCTGTATCAGTTAAAGGGAACCGCATCTGTTAAAGGGATCTGTATCTGTTAAAGGGATCTGCATCTGTTAAAGGGATCTGTATCTGTTAAAGAGATCTGTATCGGTTAAAGGGATCTGTATCTGTTAAAGGGATCTCTGTTGTGATCCTTTTAGCTTCCTCACTGTTGGCGTCAATGTCCATTTCTCTATGATGTCTATCGTTTTGACTGATGACCGTCAAAGCGGTCAAGAGTACTGTATCAGTTGTGTCCATTCTCTATCCTTTCCCCCCTCCATTCCTCTTCTTCTTTCCGAGGTCAGTTCTTGTCTATCCTTTATTCACTACATAGTGATCACCCTTGACCTTGGCCTTTCAGATGTACACCAACTGCACGTGCATCGAGGGTGGGAGAGCTGTGGCCGGCATGTGTGATTACAGCTGCCCCATGTTCTACCCGTTCATCGTGTGCTTCAGCCTGGGAACACTGATGAGTACCCTGGCCATCATCCCCAAGCTCATCATCTACATCAGGTAGGCCAGGTCCCTTCGTGTCCCCCGCCACTGGGCCACATGTGTAATGCGTAGACCTATCTAGTTGTCTGTTTCCACATATTTCTTCCCACATGCGCCTGCCAAATGGTCTCGGTATCATCTGTTGTTACACTGTGTATGGACACTATGAAGGGAATAAAAGGCCCAGGACCAGCACACAGTGACGGAAGCACGTGACTCTCTGTCTGTCTCTCGGCAGGGCCGTGGAGGAACGGGACAAAGCGTTGGCTCTGGGCTTTTCTACTTTCTGCACTTCCGTGATTGGTCAGAAGTCTGTCTGTTGCGGTCTCTGCCTCTCTGTCTCTCTCTGTTTTCTCTGTGTCTCTGTGTCTTTGTCTCTGTGTCTCTGTGTCTGTGTCTTTGTCTGTCTGCATGTCTATCTGACTCTCTCTGGCTCTCTGTCTCTTTCTTTCTGTATCCCTGTCTCTGTCTCTGTCTGTTTGTCTGTCTGTCTGTCTGTCTGTCTGTCTCTCTCTCTCTCTCTCTCTCTCTCTCTCTCTCTCTCTCTCAACTTCATCTCATCTCTCACACACACACACACACACACACACACACACATTACACACACACACGCACACACACACACACACACACACACACACACACGCACGCACGCACGCACGCTTGCACGCACACACGCACATCTATCTATCCATCTATCTATCTACCTATCTATCTATCTATCTATCTATCTATCTATCTATCTATCTATCTATCTATCTATATTTATCCTCAGTTCTCTGCCCCTGCAGGCTGCCTTTTCCTTCCAGCTTTTAATTTAAAACCCACCTAGTTCTCGCTGCCACGAAGTGCTCTTGTTTGTTTGTGTTGTTTTCTAACACTGTCTATACGTGCAGGAGGAACTACTCGATGTTCGATAGAGATCTGACAGCTGAGAGGGAAGTTGTTTCTGACCAGCAGGTCACCACCATCCGCTAGCAATCCTGATAAACTCTCCACTGAGCGAAATAAGTATCGCTGGCTGGCCACGCCAGCCTCCCCTTCAGATCAGAGGAACAAGAAAAGTAACCGAGCACTCTCCATGGAATTATCACTTCTTATGTCCCTTTCCCCCTTAAACGCAAGTCTGTGATTTTTGTTTGTTTGTTGTTTGTTGTTTGTTTGTTTGTTTGTTCGATGTTGCTAACCCCTTCCTAGAAATCAAAATCATCTGGTGCCAGGTTTTTTACTCTCAAGTCTATTTTTACATATAACCTCTATTAACCTGTGAGCACCTGTGACTCCATTCCCAGAGAGCTTCCTTGGAGCCCCAGGGAGAAGTGTTTCTCTCCAGTACACAGCCATGGTCCAGCGGCCACGCCTGATGAGCTCTCCACACAGCGAAACGTCCCTCACTGGCTGGTCCTGCCGACCTCCTCTGTGCAGGGACAAGAAACTCGGGAGCACTCAGTGGGGAGTGGTTACTTCCCTTGCCTCCTTCTCCTCCGATGAAAGTCTTTGTAAAGTTAGGTGGTTTTATTCTGCAAGGGATTCTGATATTTGTTCCAATCCCTGCCTGGAATTCAAAGCCACCTAGGACCAGGGATTAGGATAGATAGATAATAGAGATATAGATAGATAGATAGATGGATAGACAGACAGATAGATAGATAGATAGATAGATAGATAGATAGATAGATAGATAGATAGATAGATAGATAGATAGATAGATAGATAGATAACTATTCGTGTCATCTTCCTCCCAGGCTGGTTGCTGGCACCCATCTGTTTTTGGTAAACTGATCGACGGCATCTGCATCCAATGGGAACGAAGCTGCGGGGAAGGGGGCGGGGCCTGCCTCCTGTACGACAACGACAGCTTCCGCTCAAGTTGCTAGGATACCAGGCCGGCTTCCGGGCTCTGTCATTGGTACTCATCCTCTGTGCCTACGTCTCCGCCAGAGTGACCAAGAAGTTCCACAAGAGCGAGGCAGCAATGACGCCAGGGGACATGCCCATGCCGGCGATGCCGGGAGAAAAGACAGACAACTCTCCTGGCATGCAAAACAGGGGGGATAATCATTAATCTGATGTACACCAGCCATCTACCCGGTGGGTGGGTGGGTGAGGGGGGGGGGGATACTCTGGCCCCTTTTGGGGGTAACTGTGCAGGAGAAGCCTACAGGTGTTCATTCTTTAGATAGTTAAGCAGATAAAGGAACATGAGCAGGAAAGGGTCAGTGCTGCTCTCAAGACGTGCCTCCTCGTTTACAGGTAACTCGCTGGAGGTGTTTTTTTATGCGCCTGTTTTTTTTAAACCTCAAGTCCTAGTATGATGCCATATCACAGCCGTTTAGCCATGGAAGTGTTTGGGTGTGAGATGTGAACGAGGGTGAGGTCTAAACTGAGAAAAAAAAAAAAAAAAAAAAAAAATCTTGGCAGGACAGATCCGCTGAACAGAGTTATTTCCCAGTGGAGCTAGGCAGAGTGGATGACAGTGATATTTCAGCGTCTGTATGAGGCTGCCAGAGGAAGAACACGTTTTCAGCTGTTTTGTTTGTTTGGTTTAGTTTCCTCTTTATTTCTTCTGTCCTCTTTTTTCCTTTTCTTTTTTTTTACCCTTTTTTTTCTTTTTTTTTTTTCTTTCCACTTTTTTTCTCCCCCCTTTCCCCTTTTTCTGTTTCCCTCTATTTTTTTTCTAATTTTTTTTCCTTTTCTTTTCTTTCTCCTTATTTCTTTTCATTCCTTTTCCCTCCCCTTTTTTTATTTCTCTTTCCATTCCCCCTCTTTTTTCTTTTTTTTTTCTCTGCTTTCCCCTTTTTCCCTTTCTTCTAACCTCCTTTCTTTCTTTTTTTTTTTTTTTTTTTTTCCTCTCTTTCCCTTTCCCCTGTCCCTTTTCTTTCCCTTTCTCTTCCTTTTTTCCTTTCCCCCTTTTTTTTCTTTTCCTTTCCCTTCCCCCCCTTTTCTCCTTTTCCTTTTTTCCATTCCTCCCTTTTTTCCCCCTTTCTCTTCCTTTCCTCCTTTCATTTTCTTTGCTCCCTTTCTCTTTGCCTTTTTTTCTTTTCCTTTTCCTTTTCCTCCCCTTTCCTTTTTTTTCCTTTTTTTTTTTCCTTTTCTTTCCTTTCTTTCTTCTCTTCTTTCCTCCTTTTTTTTTTCTTTTTCTTCTTCTTTCCCCCCCCCCTCTTTTTTTTCCCCCCTTCCCCTTCCTTTTTTTTTTTCTTTTTTTTTCTTTTTTTTCCCTTTTTTTTCATCTCTCCTTTTGCAGCCCCCCCGTTTCCTTTCTTCCCACCCCTCTCCTTTTTTTTTTCTTCCTTTTTTTCTTGATCCTTTCTTTCCCCCCTCCCTTTCTCTGTTCCCCCTTGTGTTCTTTTTCCCTCCTTTCTTCTTTCCTTCTCCTTTTTTTTTCCCCCTTTTTTCTTCTTCCTTTCTTCCCTTTTTTTTTCTTCTTTCCACTCCCTTTTTTCTTTTCTTTTTTTTCCCTTTTTCTTACTTTCCTTCTTTCTCCCCTTCCTTTCTTTCTCTTTTCATCTTTTTCTTTCCCCCTTTCTTTTCCCCTTCTTTTCAGCTTTTTCTGGCTTTTCTTCCTCTTCTCTTCTTCCTTTTCTCCCACTTTTCCCTTTTTTCTTTCTTTCCTTCCCTTTTCTCTTTCCGATCTCTCCTTTTCTCTTTCCCCTCCTGTCTTTTTTCTTTTTCTCTCCCCCCTTTTCCCCCTTTCCTTTCTTTCCTTTTTTTCCTTCCCCCCCTTTTTCTTTCTTTCTTTTTTTCTTTCCCCTTCTTCTTTTTTTCTTTTCTTTCCCCCCCCTTCTCTTTCCTCCCCTTTTTTCTTTTCTCTTTCTTTTTCTTTTCCCTTTTCCTTTTCTTTTTTTTTTTTTTCTTTTTTTTTCCCTCTCCTTCTTTCCACTTTTCTTTTTCTTTTTTTTTCTTTCTTTTTCCTCTTTTTTTCCTTTTCTTCTTTTTCTTTTTCTCTTTTTCTTCCCTTTTCTCATTTTTCTTGACCCCTTTTTTTTGTCTTTTTCTTTTTCTTTCTTTTCTCATTTCTTTCCCCTTCTTTCTTCCCTTTCTCCTTTTTCTTTACCCCACCCCCCCCCTTCTCATCTTTCTTTCTTTCTCCTTTCCCTTCTTCTTCCCTTATGTCTTCTCCCTCCCCTTTTTTTTTTTTTGCTCTTATCTCTCTTCTTTCTTTTCTTCTTCTTTTTTCTTTTCTTCTTTTTTTCCTCCTTTTTCCTTTCTCGTTCATTTTCTTTTTTTTTTCATCCGCTTTTCTTTTCTTTTCTTCTGCTTCCCCTTCTCTTGCTTCGCTTCTTTTCTTTTCTTTCTCTCTCTCTTTCTTCGTGGGGCCCTTCTTTCTTTTTCTTCTTCTTTTCCCCTCCTCTTTTTTTTTTTTTTTTTTTCTCCTTTCTTTGACCTTCCTGTCTTTTGCTCTCTTGGGGGGGGGGGGTTCTTTCGTCGTCCTCTTTTTGTTTCTGCTTTTTCTTCTTTTTTTTTTCCCTCTCCTTTCTCCCCTTTCTTTCTTTTCTCTTCTTCTCCTTTTTCTTTCTGTCTCTCTCCTTTTTCTTTTTTCTTTCCTTTTTCCCTTTGTTCTTCTCTTTCTTCTTCCCTTCCTTCTTTTTCTGCTTCTTTTCGTTTTCTTTCTTCCGTCTTTTCCCGTCTTTTCTTTTCTTTCTCTTCTTTTTTCTTCTTTCCTTCTCTTCTGGTTTTCTTTCCCCCTTTCTCCCTCCCTCCTCCCTTTCCCCTTTTCGTCTCTTCCCCTCCCGTCTTTCTTTTCTCTTCTCTTCTTCTTTTCCTTCTTTTCTTCTTCTTCCTTTCTCTCTCTTTTCTTCCCTCTGCTCTCTCCGTACTCTTTCTCCATTCTTCTTTTCTTGTCGTCTTCTCCTTCTTCTTTCTTCTTCTTCCTGTTCCTTTTCCCTCTCTCCTTCTTCTCTTCTCTTCTCTTCTTCTCACTTTTTCTTCCTTCTCCCTTTCCCTTTCTCTTTTTCCCATCTTCTTTTCCCTTTTTTCCTTTTCTTTTCTTTCTTCTTCTTCTTATCTCCAAAATTTCTTTCTCTTTTTTTCTCTTTCTGCACCTCTCTTGTCTTCCTTCTTCTCTTCTCGCTCTTCTCTTCTGTCTCTCTGCTTTCTCCTCCCTCTTCCTGCTCTCCTCAGCATGCCAAGGGTTGCAACTCTCTCTCTGACAACATCAGTGGGTAGGAAGAGTACTCGGGGCTTTGCTGGCTTGTTTCTGTCGTTGGCTGACGCCGGAAGTGTAGTCTGTGATGTCCATGAAACCACTCATACACTGTCTCATCAGTTTGAAAAGGCCGCTTCGCTTCGTGTCGTGTGTGTGTGTGTGTGTGTGTGTGTGTGTGTGTGTGTGTGTGTGTGTGTGTGTGTGTTGTTTTCTTATTCATTACTCCATGTCATATACTTTATATTCCACCATTGTACCCATATTTTCCATACGCATTCTGCTTTCCACACTTGCATGTGCAACCAGTCGCACGTACGCACGTATCAAGCGTAAATGTGCATACCTGAGGATAGGTTTGTGCATGCACACATGTATGCGCGCACACATGCACACACACACACACACACACACACACACACACACACACTTTCTGACACGTGCGCGCGCACACACGCACAAGCGCACACACACATACACGCACGCACACACACACACACACACACACACACCCACACACACACACACACACACACACACACACCCCGCATAGAACTAGCGTAGACATGTTATCGAGGTACTCATGGCTACGCCAGTTCGTCCAGGTCTTGTCCATACGTCCTCTTTCTTAACTGTGCATGGTGGCCTCATAACTTCGCAACAGATATATGATCAAGTTCGTTCTTGCTTTATATCTGATCTGACATCCTGAGCGAAGACCATTGCGATGAGCCTAGCTATTCTGAGGCATTTGTGATTTATTATGGTGTCCCACAGGGTATTTATCCCTGAATCTTTTTCTTACCCATAATAAACGTTGTATTGTTGACATCGCTTTTTTGTGTGCCTTTTTTCCTTTTTACCGAGGAGCGAGGGGGGGGGGGGGGGGGGGGGGGGGGGGGGGAGGGGGGGGGAAAAGGGGGGGGCGAGAACCACTGCAGATGCAGCCTGATCATGATGGTGACGATGTTGTTAGTACTGAACATGTTGAAGCAATATGTAGGAGGTTACAATGAAGGATAGATGGAGGTTTGTTTCGGTCAAGCTTAGAGCGTGTGTGCAACGTTGCAAATGCATGAATCTTCGGGTCGTCCAGTGTATTTACCAGTCACACAATCAACATACAGACTAACAATGTAAGTCTTTCTCTTTCCCTAAAACACAGTAAACTCTCCTCTCATAAACACACACACGCGCGTGCGCGCACGCACTCACTGAAACTGCACGCACGCACACACACACACACTGAAACTGATTTATCGTCACACACACACTCATGGTTAAACACGCACGCACACACACACACACACACACACACACACACACACACACACACACACATACACGCACGCACGCACACACGCACACACATAACCACACACACACACACAACACACGCGTGCGCACGCGCGCGCGCGCGCGATCAAAGTCATCTTAAAGGGAACAGAATACGCCCTTCTCAGTCCTAAGGAAGGACAAAACAAATGTTTCCTCTAAGACCGCGGGCCCCAAAATGTAAAACTCAAAGGGTGGCCGTTCCGCCACTAACAGAGAGAACGAAAGACATTGATCAGTCATATCCTCCAACACTCTGTCAGTGCGTGAGGCATCTTAATAACCCTCTTTGGAAAACAAAGATCTGGACGGTCTTGTCCCTGCCAAGTCTGCTCTGTAGAACCAGTTGTGTGTCTACACCCGACACACGACAACCCTGACAGTCTTTGGCGATGCGTCATCCCAGGGAATGAAGGAATACACAGACTGACGATGACGAGAGGAAAACCAACGCAAGAAGAGCCCCCCCCCCCCCCCCCCCCCCCCCCCCCCCCCCCCCCCCCCCCCCCCCCCCCCCCCCCCCCCCCCCCCCCCCCCCCCCCCCCCCCCCCCCCCCCCCCCCCCCCCCCCCCCCCCCCCCTTTTTTTTTTTTTTTTTTTTTTTTTTTTTTTTTTTTTTTTTTTTTCGTTTTGTTTTCACTCAGGGAAGAAATTTAAGACGTTCAATGAAACACAGGTTATACTGGAATATTTATCAGCACATTCAGATAACATCATCATCATCATCATCAACACCAACAACTACTACGAGCCACCTTCTGCCAGTTCTATCAAAACGATCTTGCGATGTAGAAAATCACAATGCCACTCTTCTAATTTTCGGCCACGTGGCCTTTTTCCCAGGGAAAAAAAATGCAACTACGCGATGTCCATCTTTGGCAACTGGTCAGAGCAAAGAATTGACGTCATAAAGATATTACGCAAATTTTGACATCATAATGTGATGTCATCAACAAGGGAAAAAAGCAAAGTTAATTAAAAGAATGTGCTTGTCCTGTCCCAGACGATGCGATTCTGTTTAGCTTCGATGTAGAGAAACTCTACCCCTCTGTGCCTCGGAAAGAGGGAATAGAAGCATGTATAGAAGATTTACAAAGCAGACCTAGACCCATCGTACCGATAGACTGTGCAATTGAAATGATTGAAACTGTTTTAGATTATAATGGATTCAGTTTAGGGGATTCACACTACAGACAGACAGATGGAATAGCCATAGGGTCCAGACTAGGGAGAAACTTTGCTTGTACATACATGCAGAAGTGGGATGAGAAGCTTCTGGAGTTTGAACAGAAACCTTATTTCTACAAACCTTACATTGATGATGGGTTTGGCGTTTGGAATGTGACCTTGACTCCCTTTTACGTTTCACAGATTATGCCAACACCATACATATCTACATAAAAAAATCACTCTACGATGATGGAGTAGAGAACAATTGAATTCCTTGACACTCTGGTTAAGTCAGAGAATGGCCATGTCTACACGGATCTGTTCAAGAAAGATACTGATAAACAGTTATACCTCAGGCAGGATTCTTGTCATCCCCCATGTACAAAAAAAAAAAAAAAAAAAATCTCTAGCATATGGTTTGGGTGTAAGGTTGAGAAGAATCTGTGAAAAAGATGAGGACTATCTAAAACACAGATCTGAACTTAAGAATCAGTTGCGCAAACGTGGCTGTAGTAGCAAACTCATAGAAGGTCAGTTGAAAACAGTTGATAACATGGATAGGAACCAACTTCTTCAGAAAAAAAAGAAAGAAAAAACACTGAAAGAGTACCACTAGTGTTGACATTTTCGAGATTATTGCCAGATGTACAAGCTGTACTAAAGAGACATAGTGATACGCTCTATAAGTCAGAATACATGCGCAAAGTATTCCATAAATTACCGATGCCTGCATACAGACGGGATAAAAACTGTGTGACACGTTGTTCACCAGAAAACTGAAAGACCAGTGAAGAGAAAAGCAGAAACTTGTGATTGTGACACCTGTTCTTCACTAGTAGCTTCAACAGTGTTGGACACAAAGCAGAAATATTCACACAATGTTATGAATAATGTGACATGTGCAGATAGAAATTTGATATATGCTCTGTTGTGTAAACGGTGTGATACGACAGTTTATGTTGGTGAAACCGGACGTTCATTGAAAGAAAGAATAGCGGAACACAGACGTGTTATCAAGTTCCAAAGAGAAAAGCCAATAATGCGACATTTCCTTCATCATTCAGTGGAAGACCTTGCTGTTGCAGTGTTGATAAAAGCTTACAGTGAAAGCAAAAGCTTCAGACTTATTACTGAAGAAAAATGGATAAGGACGTTAGATGCAAGGATGCCAAATGGATGTAATGTTAAGACAAAATTTAACACCCCTATGCAGATTTACTTATGAACAACATTGATGATTTGCACAAAATTTATATATATATATATATATATATATATATATATATATATATATATATTTTTTTTTTTTTTTTTCCAGGTGAGTTCTTGTATGCCATGCACAGTAACAGACAGGTCTATGGCCACATTATTCTATGGGTTCATTTTCATTGTGATTCATGGAGCGTATTGCTATGTTTTTGAAGTACATTGGTTACAGTATAACCACACACACACACACACACACACACACACACACACACACGCGCGCGCGCGCGCGCGCGCGCACGCATGCACACACACACACACACACACACACACACAACATAAACTTGCCCCCCCCCCCCCCCCCCCTTTTTTTTTTTTTTTTTTTTTTCCTTGTTGATGAAATCACATATTATGATGTCAAAACTTGCATAATATTTTTATGACGTCAATTCTTTGCTCTGACCAGTTGCCAAAGATGGACATCACGTAGTTGCATTGTTTTTTTGTTGTTTTTTTTTTGTTTTGTTTTGTTTTTAAGTTTTTGGTTTTTTTTTTTTCTCTCTCTCTGAAAAAAGCCACGGTGCCGAAAATTAGAAGAGTGGCATTGTGATTTTCAATCATGTTTTCTTCCCTTTGAAGGACTATTGGTTTTGTTTCTGATCTTGCGATGGTGTGCTTCATAAAGAAGGACCTCTGCGAGGTGAACCCTCGCACACTGAGGACACCCACACGTGCCCCGCTCGAGCAGCCATCCGAGACCTTTGAACAAGAACGGCAACTCTGTGTCCACTTTTCTCACATGAAAGGGAGGCCACCTCGCCCACAGCAACGCCACTGCCAGCGGAGGACTTTGGGGGTACAATCGGTCATCAGTGGATGGCAAACTTCAGAAGAGCCATCTGTGGGCCTGTCTCAGTGTCCGACAAAGTTTCCTCTTTTTTTTTGATGAAAATGAGCTAGTAGCTATTTAAAACCTAGCAAGGGTGCAGTTTGATGGATTTGCATTGGTAAAAAAAAAAAAAAAAAAACAAAGAAGAACCGTTGTTGTTGTTTTCTTTCTATCAGTCTTGAACAATGATTAAGGTGATGAAAAATAAGCCTAAGTCTGTCTGTCTGTCTATCTATCTATCTATCTATCTATCTATCTATCTATCTATCTATCTATCTACGTGTTTTTCGAATGTCTTTCTATTAATCCGTCTGTCTTATCTATCTATCTATCTATCTATCTATCTCTCTATCTCTCTATCTCTCTATCTCTCCGTCCAGCCGTATATCTATGTATGTATGTATCTATCTATTTATCTGTCTGTCTGTCTGTCTATCTATCTATCTATCTGTCTGTTTATCTATATATCTATCGGTCTGTTTTTCTGTCTGCCTATCTATCTATTAGGAACTGATTTTGACGAAGTGATAGTCCTGTTTCGGCCCCCGTGGTCAACTGAGTTACAAATATTCCAACTGAATCCAGTTGTTTGGAACGTGGGGGGTGGGCGAGGGGAAAGGCGGAAAGTAGAGGGGGGGGGGGGGGGGTGGAGGGAATGGGAGGGGGGAGAGAAGGAAGACCTTCACATCTTTTCTTATGACGCAGCATGGAGACCATTAGTTTTGTGGTTATTTACATCGACGCTTTCACTTTTTTTTATTTTGCAGACGATCTCAGTCGTGATTTCAGAATTCTGAGCATTTTTTGTTCCTGCGCTCCTCTGCTCCTCTCTGAGATGCCACGGTCCACAGGCAACACAACGGTGGGAGTCCTGAGGTAAGTGGTAACATGAACACAACGATAGCATCACGAGTCTTCTGTAATAGGGTGACGCTGGCCGCTGACATCATGGTCACCAGACCTAATGAACACCAGCAGAGGACACACGTAGCGGCCAGAGCCTTGATCAGGTGGACCGACGACGAAAAAAGTGACCTTTTTAAGGGGTTAAGTTCAATTCTGTACTTGGGCATAAGCACATATATAGCAGCTTGACAAACTGTAATCAGTAAGCATACGATAGAATTGAGGGCTGCAATTCCTGTGAACCATACGAATCCTTGATCGGGGCTGTAATGTTGAAATAAGGCCAGGCGACACAGACCTGACTGGCCAGAGAGACCCCAGTGTGACAGCCCAGGAAGAAAAGGTGTTTAGCGACAACAGAATTCCGCCAAACCAAATGACCGCACAAACCGCAATAGTTGAATGTCTGTTAAGTCTCCACGAGGCGTTTGGGGCACAAAAGATGATTGCGTGATCCAACGTGGTGAATAAAATGATGAACATTGATACTTCACAGGACAAAAGGAACAAAACACCGTTCAACTTGCAGATCACACTGTGTGTCCACGTTTCGTTATGTTGAATGTACTCTCCATAAAAGGTGGCATTTGCTATCAACGTAACTCCAGTGTGGATTCCCATACAAATGTCCGCTAAATGCAAATGAACAATGATCTTTAAGAATTCACTTCTAAACAACTCTCTAACCGTGACAGAAAACAAAGTCAAAAAACAAAATCGATAAATTTCCGATGGCTAATGCACAGACAACCCCAAAGAAAACGGTACACAGATCAGATGGCATCAGCATGCTACATGAAGGAAGTATGGCATGAGTTGTTGAACAGGTTCTCTCCCTTGAATGTTCAGGAAATAGATTATCACAGCAAAGCCTATAGTCTGAAGAAAAAAAATTCGCCTTAAATGATGGGTCTTTGAAAACAAATCCACAGGAAATCGGTCAACTGGGACCGCCTTTAAGTCCAGCTCAGTCAACTGAGGCATGTTTTTGAAGCCAAATCTGCCGATTGCCTTTGTGGAAGAAAAAGATAAATTCAGATATTCAAGATGGGGAAAGTATGTAGACAATTCATCATTTAGTGTACTAATACATGTCTTTGAAATGTCCACCCTTTTCAGAACATACGGAACAACCTTTCGAAGTATATTTGTTATCTTCTGTAAAGGATTTTTCGATAAAATAACCGTTTCTAAACTGGCAGGGTAGATAAAAGTATCGAAATCAAGTCTTTGTACTTTGTTGTAGGCAAGGTCGAGAAACTGCAGGTTGCTGACTTTTACACCCGAAATATTCCGCAAGGAACAGTGAGGCAGACTCAGATAAGTTAAGGAATCACTTTTCCTTAAATCGGCCAATGATATGCCGGAGCCTGGTGCGTCTAAATAGCGAAGCAGAGGAAAGCGATCTGCAGGAAACGATTTTCTACACAGAAAGGACAGTCCTTGACACCGGCAACTCTCAGGACAGATGACGTCACACACACCAGCTCATCATCCTGCCAAGGGCACTGTGCCAGCCCGTCACACAGGTGATCTTCATGCACACACACTGTGGAACCTCTACACCGATAATAATCAGGGCAAGTCACACTCTCGCAGGTTTGTTCATCTTCGCCGTAGACGCAGTCAGAAAGTCCATTGCATCGCGTGTAGACAGGGAGACAGTACAGCCACTCTGCTGTGCATTGACAATGGGTGTCTGGACAAGAATCATCACCTTTCATTACTTGCCGAGTAAAGTATCCAGTACCGTCTAGGTTGATGTAAAATGTTTGCGATGAGACG
>JADBJO010017303.1:0-2500 GCA_016801955.1 Conus betulinus | reverse complement strand
ATTTTGGGAGATTTAAACATAGATTTAACAAACCCAAACCCAAATGGCATCAAAACTACACTTTACACGGCCTAGAAACAACTTGCTGACAAACCAACCCGTGTAACTGAACATTCAAATACCTTAATTGATCACATTTACACACAACACAAAACAACCTATTATTGAAGTATGTGCTCCACCATGCGGGTGTAGTGACCACAATCCCGTCTGTCTTACTTGGTACAAAACCATGTTAAAAATCCAAAGGTAGGGCATAAGATTACATATTACAGAAGCTTTAGAAACTTTAAAGAAGATTTCCTTTTCAGACCTTGCCCCGGCACAGATGGATTATATATACATATATATATATATATATATATATATATATATATATATATATATATATATATATATATATATCAAATAAGAGATCTTGATGAAGCAGCTGAATATTGGATCAATACATTTACTTCTGTAAATTACAAGCAAGCTCCGTTCATAAAGAAAAAGAGTCAAACAAGAAACAAAACCACACGTGGATAACAAAAGAAATTAATATAGAAATTAATAAAAGAAATCATTTAAGTAATTTCGGAACAAATAAAGAATTTCAAAAACAAAGAAATAAGGTAAACTCAATGAAACGAAAATCTAAACGCAATTACTTCCAAAAGATGTTAATTTCTACAAAGGATTCACGTCAGATCTGCAAAGCTATCAACATGTTGAATAATAAAACAGATATCAAGAAGTCAGCAAATTCTTACAGAAGTATCTTCAATTCAGTTAAACAACCATTTTGCAAACATCAAAGATAAAATCATATTACATGACAGGTCCAATGAAAATGATCTCAGCCACTTAAAGCATTATCTTGATTCAAAGAATATTTACTTTCCTTTTACTCTGCAACCAATGACGGTTATGGATGTCAGTAAAAGTTTTTCATATTTAAAAAATACGAAAAGTTTCATGCCTAGTGATCTCTGGCACGCTAACTTATTTATACAATTTGTGCATAGAGAAACCAACTCTTTCCTTTAAAATTTTAAGTAGGCTAAAGTTATTCCTCTCCATAATTCTGGTGATACATCAAATCCATCAGATTATCGACCTGTTTCTATCTGCTTTATCTAAGCCTGTTGAAAACCCGCAAAGACCCTCTATTCTTACCTTGCTAAAAATAATCTACTCAATGAAGATCAATCTGGTTTCCGTGAAAATCATTCCTGTCATACAGCCCTCATACAGCTTGTTGATAGCCTTCTATGCAGTATAAATGAAAAAAAATTTACTGGTATTCTTTTTATAGACTTTGAGAAAGCTTTTGATGTTATAAATCATCCTCTCCTATTGCGCAAACTAGAACTGTACAAATTAACTCCAGAATTCATCAGTCTCATGTCTTCTTTTCTATGTAATAGGAAACAAGCAGTAACAATCAACAACAAATGTCAAACGTTTTGCCTGTCAAATACGGAGTGCCACAAGGCTCGGTATTAGGTCCTGTTCTGTTTTTCTATCTATATCAATGATTTACCTTTTTATGTTAAATGTAAATGCAAAATGTTTGCCGACGAACATCTCTCCATTCCAGTGATTCAGATACTCATAGACTAGTAAATAAACTACAAGATAATATTCATAGACTTATTGAATGGACCCCACTGAATCATGTGTCCTTAAATGCAAACAAGGCCAAATGTATGTATGTATGTATGTGCTCGACAAAAACGGCAAAGAATGAAGTCAAAAATTTCACCCATTGTTTATATCTGACAGACAAACTGAAGAAGTAGATTCACATAAAATGCTAGGAGTAATCATTAATAGGATCTATCATGGACCGACCATACAAAGTCACTGGGAAAACGTCTTTCAAAAAAAAGTTACTTCAGCTAGCCCAGATTAAGAATCTCCTTGATATCCATTCTCGTAAGCTTTTTTTCTGTGCTCCCAATTTATCAATAATTGATTATGCTTCGACATTATGGGACAACTGCAGTGAAAACGAACTCAAAAATGATTCATCAAATGTACAAAAGAGCACTAAAATTAGTATTGTTGAAATCAAGCACTCTGACTACAGAAGATTATAAAAAAATAATATATATTAACTTTCCACAACAGACTATTGTTCAATAGGGCAGTATGTATGCATAATGTTATGTACGGCAATGCTCCTAAACAGATTAGCGACACGTTCAAAACTAACATCCATAGACACAATCATTTTTTTTCTTTTCCCAGACCAAGAATTAATCTCTTCATAAATCTAGTTTTTTATACTCTGGAGGAAACGTTTGGAACAAGTTACCCACACGCTTTAAAAGTATAAAATAATAACCAGTTAAAAAGTAATCTGAAAAGGTATCTCATGAAGATTCATAACTTATATTTTCTTAAAACGATTGAAATGACATTTTATGATTTTACACAGTGTATGCATGTGTACTGTGTATAACAATGTACATGCTCGCGCGCAGAGTGTGTGTGCCTCAAAGGAATGGGTATG
>JADBJO010017302.1:10000-38024 GCA_016801955.1 Conus betulinus | reverse complement strand
GTCAAGCCAGAGAGAGCAGAGCGAGGAAGGTGGGATAGATTGAAAGAAGAGAGAGAGGAGAGAGAGGAGAGAAGAACTAGAGGAGGAGTCCAGGAGGAGAGTAAGGAGGAGTTGATACAGCATGGGGGCACCGGTAAATGGCAATGACACACACGGCTCCTGACAATAGCGCCATTGGCAGCGTACACGGCGACCAGCGCAGCGGCGCGCACAGGGGGGAAAGAACGAGCACCGGAGAAGGGAAAAGAAAGAGAGGCGAGGGAGCGAGAACAGCAGCTAAAGGACAAAGGGGACCAGAAAGCAGAAAAAAACAGAACACTGGGGAGAGCATACCGAAGACGAGAAGAAGGAAGGGCGAAAAACGGGGGGGAAAAAGAGAAAGGGGGGGAAGAGGAGGAAGGGGTAAGAAGGAAAAGACAAAGGAGGAAAGGCGAAGAAAGGAAAGGAAAAGAAAGAGGGTGAGAGGGGAAGACGAAAGAAAGGGAAAGGAAGAGAAAGGGGAAAAAAAATTAGAGAAAAAAAAAGGGGGGGGAAGACGAGAAAAGAAGCGAAAAGAGAGAAAGGGGAAAGGGAGAGAAATCAGGTAATTTGGGTGCAGAGAAGGGGGGGAAAAAGAGAAAAGGGGGGAAAGGGGGAGAAGTGAAAGACAGGGGGGGAGAAGAAAAGGAGGGAAGGAAACGAGAGAAAAGGGGGGGAGGGGCGGTCGTGCAGAGAAAGGACCCAAGAAGGGAAAGGGGGGGGGGGGGGGAAGTGGGTGAGAGTGATTGCAGGGGGGGGGGAGAAAAAGTGAACAGAGGGGGTTGGAGAGGAAGGAAAAGAAAGGGGTGAAAAGTAAAGTGGTGAGAAGAAAAAAGGTGATGGGGAACAGAGGGACAAGAAAGAGAGGAGGGCGAAAAAACTTGCAAGGGGGGTGAAACAGGAAGGATGAAGGGGAGAAGGAAGAAAGTGGGGGAGGAGATAGGGGAGGGAGGAGGGAGAGGAAGGGAGATGGGGAGAGGGACAAAAAAAGAGAAGCGGAACGATGAGGGGGGGGAGGTGAAAGGAGGGGAAGAAAGAAAGAAGACAGAGATGGGAGTGGGAAGGATGGGAAAAGGTAAGGGGATAGGAAAGAGAGAGGTTTGAAGGAAAAGGGAAGAAGGGAAGGGGAAGAATAAAGAGGGAAGAGAAGGGGATGAGGTACGTTGAATAGAGAGAAAGCTGAGAAAGAAGAAAAGGGGAATATGGAAAGAAGAAGAGGGCAGAGGGGGTAGTACCGGTAGAAGAGAAAAGTGGGGAGGAAGGAGAAGAGAAAGGACGAGTAGGGAAAAAGGGAAAAAAAAAAAAAAAAAAAAAAAAAAAATGGAAAAGGAAATGAAGAGGTGTTGGAAAAAGGAGGTGAAAGGAAAAAAAAAGGTAAAAAAAAGTTCTTTTTAAAAGGATAATGCATAGGGGGCGAGAGTGAGGGTTGGAGAGAAAGGAGGACAGAAAAGAATAGAATGGGAATGAGTTGGGGGAAGGAAGGGGCGGAAGAAAGGAAGGAGGGAGGGGAAAGAGGAGGAGTGGGGTATGAAAAAGAGAAAGGGGGAAAAAAAAGGGGTGAGAGGAAAAGATAAGATAGTGGGTAGAAAATGAAAGGGAAATAAGAGAGGTATGGAAAAGGAAAGAGAGGTAAAAGGGGCAGAAGGGATAGGAAGGAGGGGGAGAAAAAGGGAAGGAGAGAAGGCGAAGGAAAATAATATGGAAGGCGGAAGGAAGAAGGGGGAAGGAAAAAGGAAGGAAGGAAAAAAGGGGGAGGAAGAGGAGGGGGAAGAGGAAAAAGAGAAGGAGGAGGAAAAAAAGAGGAAGAGAAGGAAGAAATGAAAAATGGGGAGAGGGGGAAAAGGGAATGTATGGGGGATGGGGAAGAAGAAGAAAAAAAAGAAAGAGAAAGAAGGTTCTTGGGAATCAGGAAAAACAAAGCCGCTCTGAGGGGGATGTATTAGAAAAAAAAGAGAAAGGGGAGAAAAAAAAGAAAAAAAGAAAAAAGGAGGGGGAGGAAGGGGAAGGAAAGAAAAGAAAGAGTGGAAAGAGAAAGGAAGAAAAAGAGCAAGGGAGAAGACAGCTGTAAAAGAAAGGGAAAGGATTGAAGAAACCGGGGTTGCAAGAAAAAAAGGGGAAGAAAGAAACACGGGAAAAGTAAAGGGGAAAAAAATCGAGGGCCAAATCCTCCTTCCATCTAGATAGGCTGCCTAAAACTCAGAGGGAAAAAGCAGGGGGAAACTAAAAAGCTACTAGAAAAAAAAGAAAAAATCTGAAAAAAGGGAGGGGTCTGGAAAATAACATTATTCTCTTCCAGCGAAAGACGGGAGAAAGAGCAAGGAGAAGGGGGAAAGGGGGAAAAAAGAGGGAGGGGGAAGGGGAGAAGAGAAAAGGGAGAAGAAAAAGGAGGGGGAAAAAAAGAGAGTCAGGAGAATAAAGGAGGGGGGAGAGAAGAGGGTGGGAAAATGGGGTGAGAGGGGGGGAAGGGGGGGGAAAGGGGGGAAAGAAAAAGAAAAAAGAAGAGGAAGGGGGAAAAAAGGAAAGGGGGACGGGGAGGGAGGGGGAGGAAAAGGCTCGAAAGAGGATGGGGAAAGGGAAGAGAGAGGGAAGAAGAGGGGGAGGGGGGGGGAAGGGGGGGAGGACAGGGGGGGGAAAGGTTCAAAGGAGGGGAAAAAAAGGAGAGGGAAAAAAGAGAAAGGGGAGGGGGAAAAAAGATGGGGAAAAAAAGGGTAGGAATCAAACAGAGAAAGAGAGGAGGGGGGAAGGGGGAAAGGGGGGGAAGGAACGTGAAAAACAGGGAAAAAAATGAAAAAAGAGGGAGGTAGAGGGAGAAGGGAGGGGAAAAGGGGAAAATAGGGGGAAACAAAGGAGGCGGGAGGGAAAAAGAGGAAGAAAAAGAAAAAAAGGAAAAAAAGGGGAGGCAGAAAGGGGAAGGAAAGAGGGGAGAGGGAAAAAAGGGAGGGAGGGGAAAGGGAAGGAAGGGGGAGGAGGTTGGGAACGGCTAAAAGGAGGGGAAAGTGGGAGTCGAGGAGGGGGAAAGGAGGGTGAGCGGAAGGGGGGAAAGAAAGGGAAAGGAATAAAAAGAAAGGAAAGGAAAGGGGGGAAAAAAAAGAGGGGGCAAAAAAGGGGGAGGGGGGGGGGGGAGGAGGAGAGGAGGAAAGGGGATAGAGGGAAGGGGGCATGGAAGGCAGGGAAAGGGGGATAAAGGGTGGGGCAAGAAAGGACGGGGGGGGGGACTGGGGAGGGGGGAAAGAGGAGGGAAAAGAAATTGGGGTGGGGGAGGGAGGGTAAAGGAAAAAAAGGAGGAAAGGGTAGAGGAGGAAAACTGAAGCTGAGATGGGGCTAGAGAAAAAAGGGAGGAGGTGGGGAAATGAGGTGGGAGGGGAATAAATGAAAAGGGGAGAATAGAAAAAGAAAGAAAGGGAGACGAAAAAAAAGGAAGGGGGAAAAAGGGAGGAATGGGAAAAGGGAGAAAAAGAGGGAAAGGGGGAAAAAAAGAGAGGGGGAAAGGAGGTAAGAAAACGAGCAGGGGGGAATTAGGAGGAGTGAAAAGGAAGGGGGAAAGGGTAAAGAGAAAAGAAGAGAGGGGAAAGGAAGGGAGACAGGTGTTGGAAAAAGAGGAAGGGGGGGGAACAAGGGGAAAAAGGGGAATGGGAGGAAAAGAGGAAGAAAGGAAGAAGGGGAAGAGGAAAAAGGGAGGGGGGGGGGGGGGGGGGGGAAAAAAAAAGAGAGGGGGGAGAAAAGAAAAGAGAAGGAAGAAGGGGAATGGGGGGGTGATGGGACAGAGAAGGGGGGGGGTTGGGTCGAAAGAAAAAGAGGTGGGGGAATTGGATAAAAAGGGGAAGAATAAGGGGTGAAAAAGGAAACCAGGAAATGAAGGGAGAAAAAAGAAGAGGGGGGGGGCTGAAGGGAAAGGATGGAAAGGAAAATGGAGGGGAAAAAGAGGAGAAGGGTGAGGGGGGGGGGGAGGAAAAGGGTATGAAAGGAAGGGAGGGTAAAAGGATAATAAATGAAGAAATAGGGAGGAAATGAAAAAAAAGGAAGGAAAGAAGAGGGGGGGAAAAAAAGAAAGGGAAGGAAGGGGGGGAAAGGGGAAAAGAGAAAAGGGAAAAAAAGGGGGGGAAGGATGGGAGGAGGGGGAAAGGAAGAAAAAGGGGGGGGGGGGGGGAGGGAAAAGGAAGGGGGGAAAGGGAGGGGGAAAAGGGGGAAGGGGATAAAGGAGGGGAAGTAGAAGGAAAAAGAAGAAAAAAAAAAGGGAAAGGGAAAAAAAAGAAAGAAGGGAGGGGAAAAAAAGGGGAAGGAAGGGGGGGAGGGGGGGGGGGGGGGGAGAAGAGAAAAGAAAAAAAGGGGGAAAAAGGAAAAGGAAAAGAAAGGAAAAAGGGGAAGAAAAAGGAAAAGGAAAGAGAATGGAGGGGAAGAAAGAGGAAGGAGGAAGGGTGGAAATGGAAAGGGGGGAAAAAAAAGGTAAGGAAAGTAGGGCTAAAAATAGTGAAAAGAAAGGATAGGGAAGGAAAAAAAAAGAAAGAAGGGGGAAGAGGAAAAGAGAAAAAAAGAGAAGAAAAAGGGAGAGAAAGGGAAAGGAAAAAAAAAAAACAAGAAAATGGGAAAGGGAAAAATAAGAAAAAAATAAAAAAAGAATGAAATGGAAAAAAGAAGGAAAAAAGGGGGAAAATAAGAGGGAGAAGGAAGGAAAGGAAGGGAGAGAAAAAATGGGAAAGGGGAAAAAAGGGGGGAATAAAGATGAAAAAAGAAGAAAGAATGAAAAAAAGGAAAAAAATGGGGGAAGGGGTAAAAGGAGAAAGGTAAAGTAAAGGGATTGAAAAAAAGAGAATGGGAAAAGAGGAAAAGAGGGAAATAAAGAAGGGGGAGGGAGGGGGAAATGGAGGGAGAAAAAGGAGCATGAAGGAAAGTGAAAGGCGAGGAGATGAGAGAGGAGAGGGAAGAAAAAGAAAAGGAAAAGAAGGGGTATAGGGAGGTGAAGAAGGGGTGAAAATTAAAAAGGGAAAAAAAGTATTCATAGCAAAAAGATGTGGAAAAGTTAGTGGAGGAAAGAAGAAAAGGAAAAAGAAAAGGAATGGGAGAAAGAGTGGTAAAAAAAAGAAAAAAAAGATAGGGAAGAAGTGATGAAAAAGGAAGAAAAGGAAACTGGAAAAAGAGTAAGGGAAAGGGGAAAGGGGGAAGGGGGGAGTAAGAAAGAAAAAAAAAAAAGAAAAAAAAGAAATAAAGAAAAAAAGAAAAAAAAAATAAGGGAAGGAAATAGAAGGGAAAAGGAAAAGAGGGGAGGAGGGAAGAGAAGGCGGGGATGAGGAAAAAATAAATGGGAAAGTCAAAAGAACGACAAAGGAGGGAAAAGAGGAGAAAGAAAGTGAAGAAGGGGGGAGGAAGGAGGAGAAGGGGTATTCAGGTCCCCGGGGGAAAAGGTAAAAGAGAAAAAATAAGAAGGCTGGGATGATGGAAGTTAGAAGTGAGGGTCATGTGTAAAAAAAAAAAAAAAAAAAAAAAGAAGAAAAAGGGGAAGGAAATAAAGGGGAGGGGAAGAGGGGGGAGGTGGTAAAAGAAGGGGGAGGGAAAAGAAAGAAAAGAAGGGAGGGGGAGAGGGAAAAGGGAGGGAAAGATAGGAGGAATGGAATGGAGGGGAAAAATGAAAGAAAGGATAGGGGATTGGAAAGGATGAAGAATGGAATAGGTAGAGAAAGAAGGGAGGGAAAAGGGTAGGGGGGGTGGGGAAAGGAAGGGAGGTGAGGGTGGGGGCGAGAAGGAAAGGGGAGGAAAGGAAATGAAAGGAAAAAGAAGAGTGGAAAGACAAAAAGATGGGGGGGAAGAAAAGGAGAAAGGAGAGAAGGGGGAGGAAAATAGGGAAGAAAAGTGGTGGAAATAAAGGAAAAAAAAAAGGTAGGAAAGAGTGGGAAATGAAGAAAGGGTAAGGGCAAGAAGGGAAAGAGAGAAGAGGTGGGAAGCAAAATTAAATTTTTGAAGAGGGAAAAGAAAGGTGGAGGAAAATAGGAAGAGGAGGGGGAATGAAAAGGTGAAAGAAAAGGGTGGGAAAATAAAACAGATAATGAAGAAGATGGAAGGACACAGGGAAATGAGAAGGGGAGAAAGTTGAAGAACTGTGAAAGAAGAGATGGGAAAAAAGAAGGGGAGAATTGAACGGAAGGTTGGGTTAGGGAACGGAGGGGGGTAGGGGGGGGAGGGGGAAAGAAAAAAAAAAAAGGTAGAGAAAGAAAGGGAAAAAAAAAGGAAAGAGGAAAATGGGGGATGAAAATAGGGAGGGTGAAATCTGAACGGGACAAAGAGGAAGGGTAAGAGGGTAGGAAAAGTAGAGAAAGAAGGAAGAGTGAAAGAGGAAAGAGGAGTAAGAATATGGGGGGGGGGGGTTGGAAGAAGGTGGAAACGGTTGAGGAAAAGGGGGAGAGAAATGAGGAAAAGAGAAGAAAAAGGGGGGAGGAAGTAAAAAAAGTGAAGAGGGACAAGTGAAAGAGAATAGAAACGGGGGTGCGTAAGAATGGGGGGAAAAAAAAAGGGGAGAAGAAGGGAAGAGGGGCCAAAGAAGACTAAGGGAAAAAAACGAAGGGGGAGGGGGGGAAAAAGAAGGAGATAATGGGTTGAGGAAAGGGGGTAAAAGTGTGAAAGAAGGAGCTTTTGAAAGAAAAGGGAAAAAGGAAGGGGGGGAGGAGGGAAAGGGATACGTGCGAAAAAAAGAAAAAAGAATGAGAGAAAGGGTGTATGGGTGACGAAGGAACAGGAAGGGGAGTAGGAAAAGGTGGAGGAGAATGAAAGGGGGATGGAAGAAATTACGAGAAAAAAGGGAAGGGTGGATGGGTGTGAAATGAATGAAATGCGGGTGATGAAGGGAACAAAAGGTGGGGGAGGGAAGAATAGAAAAAAAAAAGGAGGGGGTAAAAGAAAAAGAGGGGAAGAAGAGCGAGAAGAGGGGAGAGAAAAAAAAAGGAGGGTGGAAGGAATGAATAGGAAAAAAGGAGAACATGAATGGGGTGAAGGGGGGGTGTGTGGGGAAAAGGGGGAGGGGAGAGGGGGAAAAGGAGGGGGGAAGAGGAGGAATTAAGAACAGGGAAAGGGGGGGGGGGAAAAAAAAAGGGGGGAGAGTGGGTTGGGAAAAAAAAAAAAAGGATGGAGGGCTGAAGGGAAAGAGGGAGTGAGGATGGGGATGGTGAGGGGGATAGTAAAAGAAAAAAAGGGAAAAAAAGAAAAAAGGGAAGGGGAAAAAAAAGGAGGTGGAAGAAAAAGGAGAAATGGGGGAAAGATAGGTGAGGGAGAGAAGGGACTGTATTTTAAGAACGGGAGGAAAGGAGGGAGTGAAGAAGGGGAAAAAAAAATTGAAGGAGTTGAAAGGGTTGGGAGAAGAAAAGGAGAGGAGGAGAAAAGAGAGATATAGTCATGAAAATGAAATTGATAGTAGAGGGGAATAGGAAAGAGGGAGGAGGGAAAATTGCAAGAGGAGAAAGAGAGAGGGGAGGGGATATAAGGGGAAGATGAGGGAGGAAAGCTGAAATGGGGAGGGGGGAGAAAGAGGAAAAGAGGATAGAGGGTAAGGGAAAAAGACAAAAAAGAATGAAGGGGGTGGTGGGAAAAAAAGGGGAAGGGGAGGGGAAAAAAAAGGAAAAAAAGAGAGAAGGATAAGAAAAAAATAAGAAAGAAAAGGGGAGGGGAGAGAGGAGGGAAAGGAAAGGGGGGGGAAGAAAAAAAGAATGGAAAAAGGAAAGAAGGAAGGAAAAGAGGGAAAAAAAGATGAGAGGGGGGAAAAGAAAAAAAAGAGGGGGAAAGAAGGGGAGGAGGGAGAAGAGGAAAAAAAAAAAGAAAAAATGGAAGAGGGGGGATGGTGGAAGGAGGAGAGGGGGGGAAGAAAGTGTTAATGGAAATTAAGGGAAGGGGGGAGATAAGAAGAAAGAGGGGAAGGGAAGGGGGGGGGAAAGAAGAAAAGGGAGGAAGGGAGGTAAGAATAAAAGGAGAAAGGGGAAAAAAAGAAAGGAAAGGGAAAAGAGAGGGAAAAGAAGGAAGGGAGGGGGAAGAAGAGAAGGAGAGGAAAGTGAACAAAAGAAGAAAAAGGAAGGGTGAAAAGAAAGACAGGGGAGAGGGGAAAATGGGTAATCTAAGGGAGGGGGGAGGGAGGGGAGAAAAAAAGAGAAAACAGGAGAAGGGAAATAGGTAATGAAAAAAAAGAGAAAGGAAAAGAGGGAGGAAAAGGACTTGTGGAAAAGAAGGGAAGAGAGAAGAAGGGGGAGGAGGGAAAAAGAAAGGGAAGAGTTGTGTGTATGGGGGGGTTTAAAGAGAGAGGGAAAAAAAAGGGAGAATCTGAGGGGGAAAAAAGGTAGGGGGGTGGGAAGGGGGAAGAAGAGGGGTGGTGTCGTGGGGGGGCGAAACTTTGGGGAGGGGGGGGGAAAAGGAAAAAAAAGGTGAATACAGGAGGGAGATCAAGAAGAAAGAAAAGAAGGAAAAAAAGAGGAAAGAAGGGGGGTCATAAGGGAGAAGGAGGGGCAGAAAAAGGAAGTAAAGAAAATGAAAGGATGGATGGAGAATGAAGAAGGGGAGGAGGGATTAAATTATGATGAAAGGGAGGAGGGGGAAATGAGAAATTGGGAGGACTAGGAAGACTTACAGAAAAGAGTAGAAAAGGAGGGCAGAGAAGAGGAGAGAGGAGGAAGGAAATGGTGGGGAAGGTGGGGATGGGGGGGAAAAAGGATTCGTGATGGAAAGAAGGAGCGAAAGGAAAGGGAAAGATCTACCGAAAATTTAGGAGGTGGAAGGAAAGGAAAAAAGCAGATAAACTGGACTAGAGGAGGGATGTGATATGAAAGGGAAAGGTGGATGGGATAGTAAGGTATGAAAAAAAAAAGAAAAAGAAAAGCGGAGAGAAAGGAAAGGGGGGGGAAAAAAAGAAAAAAAGGAGATGAGGCATAATAGAAAGGAAAGAAAAAAAAAAAAAAAAAGGGGGAAGAAGGGGGAAGAAAAAGAATAATGGACCAGAAAAGGAAGAAAGAGGAAGAGAAGATAGGAATAGACGGTGGGGGGGGGAAGGAGGGGATGAAAGAGAGGGGATGGTGGGAAGAGGGGATAGGGAGAGGGGGGAGAGGGGAGGAAGAAAAGAAAGGAAATGGGGGAGGAGGAAGAAGGGGGAAGAAAAAGAAGGAAGAGGGGGAAGAGAAAGGAAGGAAAAAATGTAAAGGAGGGATAAGGAAAGAAGAAGGAAAAGAAGGGGATGAGAGAGGGGAAAAAAAAAAAAGGTTTTGAGGATGAAGGAAGGAGGAAGGAAAGGACAGAAAAGGGCCAAAGGAAAAAAAAAAGGAACTTGTGATTGGGAGTAGAGGGGAGAATGTGGATAGGAAGTGGGGAGAGCAAGAAGAGGATTACACCTGGAGGGACAAGAAAAGAAAAAAAAGAGTGGGGAGGGGGGAGGAGAAGAGGGGGAAGGAAAGTAAGAAAAACAGTAGAGGGGGTAAGCAAATTAGGGGGGGTATGAGAGAGGGGAAAAGAACAAAAGGCGAAGGGAAAAAAAGGAGGGGAAAGTAGATAGAGAGAATGGGGGATCGAGAAAGGAGGGAATGTTGAAAGAGAAGTAAGAGGCGGGTATGAAGGGAGGGAAAAAAAAAGGAATAAGGGGAGAAAAGGAAGACACGAAGAAGGCCGAGAAGAATAGAGGATAAAATGAAAATGTACCTCAAAGTAGGTATGGGGAAAGTAAGGACGGATATATGGGAACCATAAGGTAGAGGGGACGAGAAAAGAGAAGTGGAGGGGGAATGGGGATTAGGTAAAAGGAGAGGAGAGGAAGGGGGGGGAGGTGGAAGGAAGGGGGGGAGAATAAGAAAGGAAGCCAGAAGAAGGCTAACGAGAAGAAAGCAGGAGGGGGGTAATAGGGATTGAGTAGTAAGTGGACAGAGAGGGGAAGAAAAAAGGGGAAACTGAAAAAAAAAAGTGAAGTAGGAGAAAGGAAGGGGAGAAGAAGGGGGGGGACATAGAAAAAGAAGGAAAAGGATATCAAGGTGGGGGAGGGGAAGGGAAAGAGGAAGGGGGCAAAACGGGGAGGGGAGGGGGAGGGGTAGGAAGGGAGCGGAAAGAATGGGGGCGAAAGATGGAGTAAGGGGATAAGGAAAGAAAAAAGGGATGAACGAAGAAAAGAAAAAAGGGAAATAAGATGGAGGAAGGATAGAAGGGTAAGCATGGAAAGTGAAGGAGTAAAGGGTTGAAGAAGGAGGAAAAAAAATGTAGGAAAATATATGAACGAGGATGAAGAAATATAAAAACATAAAAATTATGAGAAAGTTTAAAGTCTATAGGATCAGAGGAGGATGGAAATAAATGATGAAAGGTCAGAGTGAAGGAAGAAGGTGGGGAAGAAGGTAAAATAACTGGGGAGAGAAAGGGATAACATCCAAGAAAAGAGAGAAAGAAATATGAAAGAAAAGGAGTGGAAGAGGAGGAAAGTCACCCAAAAGAGAATAAAAATATACGTGAAGGGTGAGGGAGTACTAACGAGCTAAGAAGAAAGGAATATGGGAAATGAAAAATAAGGGAAGAAAAAAAAAAAATGATTGATCGAGTAGAAAAGAAGAAAGATGGAGTAAAGAGAGATAGAAAAACATTTAGAAGGGTGGTAAAATTATGACAATTATTACATAATAACTTAACAAAGAAACTTTTAAAAAATTCAAACAATGAGTAAGTGTAAATTCATTTTTTTTTATTTTGGCTAGTTTAATCCAATACCAATTTTTTTTTCAAGTAAGAATAGAGAGCTAATTAAAACATGTTCGATGCAACCTCTTTGTGTTGTGTGTTGTCGTGTGTGTTGCGGCTGGTGTGTGTGTTTTTGTGTGTTGTCGTTGTGTTCGCATTTGTGCTTTTACGTGTTTCAGAACCAGGTAGAAAAAAGAACTTGGAAAATTTATTAAAATTCCTCCAGTCCAATCTTTAAATGAAATGAAAACTTGGGTCAATCTTTACAAAACTTTTCTCTTGGTGACACTTATCTCAACTCAAGGAGAAGAAAGGTGAAACATGTAAATAAAAATATTTTTGCTAAATGACGAATAAAGGGTGTACAAAATTAATAAAAATTGAAAAAGGATAAGGAGAAAACTGGTTCTATAAGAGATAAAATTTTATCAAAGGTGGCAATGAAATATGGTCTGTAAGCAGAAATAAATTCTTCTGAAAACAAAAAAAAAAAAATTCCGATCATATTGCTCAAAGTTTAAACCGATTTTCAAGACAATATTGAAAACCCCTTACAATGATCAAAAATTTGAGAAGCATCATGGGACTAAAGAAATTAAAACTGATCTGTAAAAAAAGTTTACAAAAAAGCATCTGATCCTGGGCGTTTGTTTTAATGCATACAGATGTTAATGAATTCAAAAAAATAAAATTGTCTTAAATTGAAACATAATTATTATCATCCAAGCAACTGAGATTCTGAGATAAAAAAATCTCTTTGTAGGATCTCGCTTCGAAATTGAAAAACAAGAACTGTGCATCACAAGCGAGAAGAGCGCACAGTCATGTGTTCTTTTTTTGCCAATATCTTGAAACAAACCAGTTTTTATTTCTCTCTGCCTAACTTGCCAGTGCTGTTCTCCTATGATTCTTCTGACTGATTTTGCGCAAGGAAAACTGGGGTGTGCCGGATTAATTTCTTTAACTGGCCTATAAATCTTTACAAAAAGCGAAATCAGATATTAAGCAACCGGCCAAACATTTTTACATCCATATGCGATATGAAAAAATAATGTAACATGAAAAAAAAGCTATTGCATCACATAAGAAATAGTAGTATAGAACACTATTCAAATAAATTTGAAAACACATGATGTGCAGATAGTAAAATTGCATAGTTGAAAAAACAGAAAGGATAAGTAAGCAAGGGATAGAAAAAAGGAGATAATTGTCATAGATGATTAAGGTGTCATCCCTTAAAGTCAACAATACCAACTATAAAGTAGAACAGTGTATAAATCTATGCGGATTTTCAATATTCTAATTTTAACTGTAACACATATATTGTAGTGGAAAAATAAAGTGGATGTTTTGTGGAAAATATAATTATATGAAAATATGGTTGATAGCTGTAGTATCCAAGATGACAACAATTTACTCAAAGGGCCTTCAACCATACTTGATCTCTGAGAATACACTAACAAAGAGTGAATGCATAATGGACTGGTCAAGAATAGAAAATAAAAAAATTGAGAGAATTAAAAATAGTGATGAGAATTAATATTTATTGCAACAAACATAAGGTATTAGGTCGATCATTTTAAGAAAAAAAGTTTACAATTAACCAAAATGAATCTACTGAAAACATTTGTAACAGAATAGTTTAAAATGAACAATTTGTTTGTTTCTTAAAGCAGTGGAGCATAAAATAAAAATGAAAAAATAGTGATAATGAAAGTAAACATTAATGTTATAACAATAAAGTTAAAAGGAAAATGGTAATAGATATGAATTGATTGAAAAAATACTGAAAAATATTTATATACAGGAATTCTAATGTTTAAGATCAACAAAGAAAGAAAATATGGAAAAGACGATTTAATGAAATAAAATACTATTGAAGAATTGCAAAATGTGTTGATGCAGAATTTAAAAGTGCGCAAAAATAAATGTGTCCTTGTAGTGGATAAAAAGACCTGTGACAAATTGGAAAAGAACTGAGAAAACATCTTTGTGGGCACAACTTTCAAATTAAAAATCGGAAATATGTACCACCTGTTTACTGCCAGACAATGGATATGGAGAGGTGTATTTCGAAAAGTCTTTGGTCCTTTGGTATGAGGAGAATAAACGAATACTCTAAAAAGAGAAGAAAAATGATAACGGAAATGCCAATGAAAGCAACAACACAGTCAAATGCAATACTTTAACTCTATTTATCAGCATACTCTGTTCTTTCCGTTCTAGTCTATTTCAATAAATTTTCACTGTAATTAATTAGTCAGAAAAAAATATGAGATTAATTATCTAAAAAATTTAGTTTTGTTACAGATTAAAGATAATTAAAAACCTATTGAAGTTCATTTACATCGTGGATGTGATGGCAATTGGATTATAAACTGAAAAATGGGTGGAATTCACCATACTTAAAACAAGTCCACTTAACAGCACCACTTTACAACTAACTGATCATCATAATAAGAATGAGAAGGCGTTGTTTGGAAAACTGTGTATGTCTAAGAATATTTGCTAAAACGTGTTAAGTCTGGATGTAGATTTTTTTTTTGTTGGAAATAAATGTATGATCTCTATGGATAAATATTGTGCATAGTGTGAAATATTAATAAGTAATGCATAAAAGGGTATTTTTTAAAGAGTTTGGTATTTTTTATGATGGATATGAAAGAAAGGCAAAGAACTGTGGAGTTACATTTTTTAGATAATTATTATAAGAAGAAAATTAAGATTACGGAGTTAATAAAGGATAATTCTTGAAAATTATAAAAGAAGATAGACTTAAGTTGAAAAAAAGGAATAAAAATGATACTGATATGTACTGTAGGTCTAATACTGTATCCTTAGCATTGATAACGAATAAGGAAATATGTGTCAAAATAATTAGTATATTATAGCTGGAACGTTCCTCAAAAAAGAGGAGAAAAATTTTAATGAAAGGAAAGATTATGCGAAAGTGATTTGGAGAGAATTGAAGAAGTGGTGGGTCGTGGGGAAGGGAGAAAAATTCCGAATCAGATTAAACGTAGAAAGTAGAAGGAAGTACAGGAGGCCATCCAAAAATGGGTTTTTCTTATAAAAAATACGAAAAGTGCAAAAGTTTTGAAAAACATGAAATATCTAAACTAGCAACTCGAAAATTTAATGAAAAAAAGAATTTTTTTTTTAAAAAAAAGAACATATACGCAAAAATTGTAGAAAAAAAAATTCCAGGGCAGTACTGTGTCTAAACAAAAACTTAAGAATAAGAAATTTATACTTAACTAAAAAAGATAATTGGCGCGAAGAAAAAAAGGGTATGAAAAAAAAAAAATTTAAAAAATTGGAAAGGAAATAGTGGGATAAAATAGGATGGGAAGAAAAGAATTAGGATTAGAATGGGAGAGGTGAAAAATTAATGGACTCTCAAGCTGAGAAGAGGGTGATGGTCGTGAAAGGTAAAAAAATCTAGTGTTAATAATATCATCATCACAAAGCTGTAAATATAATATATTCGAGCTTAAGATAGGTGCATAGTGATCTCTCTCTCTCGTCCTCCCCTCTCTTTCTCTCTCCTCCTCCTCTCATTACTCCCCTCCATCTCTCGCTCATCTCTCACTACCCACTCCTCTTTCGTCTTCCTCGCTCTCTCTTGTCTTTCTATCCTCTCCCTCTCTCTCTCTCTCTAACCTCACTTCACTCTCTCTTCTTTCGGATTCGGGTCCTGTCTGTTGTCTGCCTCCCTGTCTGCTCCTGTACTGTCCCCGCCCCATTCTAACCATATCCGCTTCTTCATTTCCTCCTTCTCCCTTCTCCTTTCACATCTTCTCTCCTTCCTCTGGGTCTCTCTGCGTCCTCCTCATCTTCCTGTCTCCTGCTCCAGTCTTCTCTCCTTCTCACTCCCTCTCCCCTCCTGCCCCTCTCGTTCGCCCTGTCTGTTCCGATCCCATCCGATTCATCGACTCCCCTAGTCATTCTCATCTGCTCCTCCTCAGTCGTACCCGATCCCTTCATCAATAACCATACCCTACTTCCTCTCTCGAACTCTCAGCGACTGCTACTCTCTCTATTCCAACTCTATTACTCTACTAGACTCCTCTGTCTCTGCTCACCCCTGGACGACCTACCCATTACTTCTGACTATCGTCCTCTGCATCCTTCCTTCCCTCCTCCCGATCATGTGTCCTCTCCTCTCCCTACTACTGGGGCGAGTACTCCTCCTGCTCTCTCTCCTCTGCTCACACCACAACCACACACCAAAACACACACCTACCCACAGTCAGTCACTAAGTAGACACCTTTTTCGTGTCGTTTCTCCCTCTCCTCTCCCGCTCTCTGTCTCTTTGCGTCTCCTCCCCCTTCCCTCTTCCCCCTTCCCTAGAGACCGGAAGACACGAAGCAGGCGGACTGAGGCTAGAGTGATGCGAATAGCCCTCCGACACTATCGATCCCACCCAGACAAGGACGACCACTGCTGGTCGGCCAACACCAAACTACGGCGTCTGTGACTGGAGTCCTCAGCCGCTCATTCATCTGTAAGCATCATGTCCGACCACGCAATGCCACGCCTCGGCTTCCCTCCTCGCGCCGAGCGCGCGCTGATCGCCGCCAGCCTAAACGCGGTCCCTCTCTCTGTCCTCTCCTTCCTGTGGGGCGTATTTTTGAACTATTGCTTAACAACTTCTACAGTTTATCACGCTTTGGAATGATTTGTCGGCCAGTCACCCTCTTCATGAGTCTCTCTTTCTCTCGCTCTCGTCTCTCTCTCTCTTCTCTTCTCCTCTCTTCTCGCTATGTATGTCTATATCCCATAGCCTATCACTGTGCTATGGACATGCCTCTGTACTGTAGGGTCCTTCTCTGTCCATCTCCTCCGGCATATAGTTTATCAACAGCCTCTCATATATCCATAATCACTCTTATAATTCTACTACTATACTCACTACCTATCACTTACTCCCTCTTGGTGTCTGGTATTGTCGAATGTCCTGTATTGTCCAACTGATGTCTGTCTGTCTGGGTGGCCTGCCTGCGAGATCGGATCACCACAGTACTCCCTCATCTTTCTCACCGATCTTCTCTTCAATATCTTATCTCCGCTCCCCAGTAGGTCTCTCTCACTCTCCGATAGCTGAAATCATAAGTCTAGTCCTGTCTCACCTCTCAGCTGTCTCCCTCTCTGCTACCTTCTCTCTCTGTCATCTTCTCTTTACTCGGATCCCCCTCATCTCTATCCTATCGTTCCTTCCATCCTTTCCCCTCGATTCGATATACACTATACATCCCTTTCTATCTCCTATATCTCCTGACTCTACTCGGGTTCTGTCTGCATGTGTCTCGCGACGTTCTTGCTTCCTGCCTCCTTCGCTGCCTCTCTCCCCTTTCTG
Organism: Conus betulinus; assembly: GCA_016801955.1. Classification (NCBI taxonomy): domain Eukaryota; kingdom Metazoa; phylum Mollusca; class Gastropoda; order Neogastropoda; family Conidae; genus Conus; species Conus betulinus. The sequence goes on along the minus strand of JADBJO010017302.1, from coordinate 21,972 downwards.
TATCTATCGCCGATTCCTCTCACTATCCGGCTTCTCTCTCTCTCTATCTCGTCTCTCTCTCTCTTCCTATCGTCTATCCCTGCTGTTCATGTCTAGAACCTTGGATTAGGGTAGACATCGACGGAATATGAGATCGAGATGTATCGACGAACCGAGATCTCGAGAGAACGAGAAGATAAAATAAATAGCAGAAATATCAACTACATCTCAACCATTACGAACAGTATGCTAGAGTCTAGGTTATCGTTATACCTGCTATGTACATGTATCATCTATTCTGTTCATTCCTCTCTATGTCATCCTGTCTGCTGTAACCCTCTTTCCTCTCTCCTTCCCTCTAGAGATATAGGGGATTGCTCCTCATGTATTGTCAATGTATGTATATATCATATATATATTCTCTATATAGCTGCTTAGTACATCTATTTTAACTTCCTATCTGTATGTCTCTGTTCTCTTACATACCCAAACACCCTGTCTAGAGTCTATCAAATTTATTGTCTACTTTTACATCGGCACATCACCCACACCATACAAAATTATAGAAATTCAAACTACTGGCACTTCTCATTACCAAAACAAATCCAAACATCTCTCAACAGAACAATTCAAACATCCTAACTACATACTTCTTACTAGTCTTCGGCTACTATTACATCATCCAGACAATTAAACTGACACTTTCATCGCCACTCTACAAAAAGAAACGAAGGATACGATCCCAAAATAGACAGAGAGAAGCGATAAATATACAAATTACTCCAGAACGCAGATGAGCATCGAGACTGAAATCATCACACTCCGATCAAGTGACATCGAAATTTCATCTCCTTTCTCTGAGTCAGAGCATTATACGGTTCGTACATCAAGCATCTATCTCTTCACATATTCATTCCGTCTATAGATCTACATGATCACTTGTCAGTCATCGAGAGATAGACGAGACTACTGATATCAAGTAGATCCCAATTAGTCTCAAGTAGAGCATCGATAATATCTATACTCCAGCATCGAAGTCAAGCTCACGATTCGCTCAAAATACCCTACAACTCTACACCGAGAAGACGAACGACTCCGACTCTCTCTCCCAGAGTACACACTCTATCTCATCAGTACGTCACTGTCTCAACGATATAAGATGCGCAGATCTGTCCTCAGACTATCCGACGTCTCCTCTCTCTATAATAGAGATATATAGTACTCTAGAGAAGACACTAGGATACAGTAAGAACAAGATAAGGGACAAGAAATAAAGTGATTCCAATTATAGAAGGCTAGAACAAAGGGTTATTGATCGTGTATATCTGGTCAGGTGTAAGGCATAGATGGAATGTTGTATGCATAAATGATGGGGGGGGGAGGGATCTGAGAATGAGCACGAGTCGCTGCGGGCGTGAAGCGGGGTACAGATTGCGGAGGTCTCCTCCTCGAAAGAAACCGCGGATGGAAGAGCGGAAAAATTGGGGACTATGTGCGAGGGAGTGGAGGGGGTAAGAGCTGAGTTACTTGGAACTTGAATGGAGAAAGGGCGGCATTGTGTTTGATAAAAAAAAAAACAAGGGGGGGAAGTGGGCAGTAGGAGTTCTTCTTTGGTAGTTGTCTTGTCTTGTAATGGATGGGTGGGGAAGGTGAGGGTAGGTAAAGGAGGGGTGCGTGAGGTGCGGCTGCTTTCGGGGGTGTCGGCCCGTGCGGCGAAAAAACCGGCTTAGGTTGAACAATATGGTTTTTATGTTGCATCGAAAGAGGAGAAGAGTATATAATAATGGCTCGAGTAGAAACGTGAGAAATGAAATTTGTGGTCTAGATAATCCAATAAAATAGAAATCAATAAACGAAGATACCAAAAAAAGAAAGGGGGGGGAAGGTAGGTAGAGGGGTGGGAAGGGAAGGGCGGGGAAGGGGGTAGTAAAGAACTAAAATGTTGGGAAAAAAAAGACAAAAAAAAAATCATAACTAACCAAAACCAACTCAATATCAGGTGAATCAGGGGGGATCGGCCTCGTCTGGGGAAGGTCGTCGTCGGGGTCTCGTCTCTCTCAGTCTGTGGCGCTCCGTCGTCGCAGTAGTCCCTCATCACACTCGAACTCAATTCTTACAACGTGCTCTCGCTCGCGGCCGGAACAGAATCGTACGGCCATTCGAAAAGACGGCGGGAAAAGAATACGAAAAAAAAGCTACTCTCAACTCCTAGGAAGGGTCCTGACGGGGAGGCTCGACTGTCGGGGGGAGGATAAATCGGTCTGCATGAAAGTGTCGAGTCGGTGCGGGAGGGGAGGGCAAAGGGGACTCCTCGTCTCGGGGGAACCTCTACAGTCTAGAAGCCAAGACGGGTCCAGCGGTCTCGGGGGGGGGCAGGGCGCGGGGGGGGTGGGGGGGGGGGACGGGGGTTGGGGTGGCGTGGGGTTGCGGTGGGGGTTCTCGGAGGTCGGGGGGGGGGGTGCGAGGGGGGGTGTCAAGCTCTCGGGGGGGGGGGGCCGTGGGCGGGGCGCGGGGTCGGGCTGGTGGGGGTGCGGGGTGGGAAGGGCGGACGGGGTCCGTCGCGTGGGCTTCGGTCGCTCGTCGTCGTGCGGGGCGGGGGGGGTCGGGCGGGGGGGGCGGGGGGGGGGAAGGGGGGTGCTGGTCTCGTGGCCCTCCGTCTCGCGGGGGAAGACTCGTCGGCGTGCGAGACGAGTGAACACTCAGGGGCATGTCCGTAAAAAGTGGCGAAGGGAGGAAATCTCAAGGGAAGCTGGGAAGCAAGAAAGAGAACACGTAAAAGAAAAATAACTAAAAAAAAAAAAAAAGACATAGGAAAGAGAGAAAAACAAGATTGCGGAAAATTAATAAGAACAATAACTGCTCTCCTCCGTGTAAATATAGGTAGGACAAAAACATCTCAAACACAAAAAAAGAAAAAATCTGAACAGATCAATCGTCGAGTATCAGAAAGCAAGGAACACAGGTCAATTAGCAGTGACGAGAAGAGGGCAAAGGAGGGGGGGGAAGGAAGGAGGATCGGGGAGGGATCATGGTGGGGGAAAGGGGACAATCAGGGGGGGGGCGGGGTCTGGAAGGGGTAAGGAAGTTGAGGGGAGTGTCAGTGCAGGTGCTGGGAAGAAGGATAAAGGCGGTCTCGGAAAATTATGGGACGGATATTGGACCAGGCGGTAAGAGGAATTTTAAAATTGTGACTAAAAAAGCAAGAAAAGTCCTGACAAAAGACAAATAGACAAAAGAAAAATGATTCTTTCTCCTGCTGCATGCGGATAAAAACTCAACAAAGCAAGAACAAAAAAAAAAAAAAAAAAACAAAACACGAAGAGAAACGCAAAGCAGACATGAACAAGAAAAAGAACGACAAGATAAGAAAGAATAGCAATGAACAAAATACAAAAAAAATCTAAAAAAAAACAATAATGCGTTGAGCATCTAAAAACCAACAATATATCCCAACCAACCAAACACATCAAATAAATAAACTAGACATGCAAGGAGGGAGGAAAAAAGAGGTGGGAGGGGAGGGGGGGGGGAAGGAGAACATCTCTCAGAGAACTGAAGAAGTAAAAAATAAAAAGGTCAAAGAATTTGACAGAAAAAGTAATAACATTACAAAAAAAAAAAAACGAAAAAAATCAAAAAAAAAAAAAAAAAAAAAAAAAAAAAAAAAAAAAATAAAAAAACAAAAAAAAAAGAGCGTCTCCTCCGCCATCATCGTCATCACGGCCCGAACATCGAACGAACAAAACACAATGAAACAAAAAATTGTAAACAAAAGAAAAAAAAAAAGAAAAACACCCATCAAATACACAAAAACACACTAAAACCGGAGGACGAGTACGAGCGCCGGCACCCAAAAAACATCACACATATCATCCACATCTCCACCATCCGCACACACCACCATCTCTCAACTCTCCTCCACCATCCACACACACAACACAACACACACTTCCATCTCCACAAGCCGGAGACAGACCAGACCAGTACAGACGGAGAGAGCGTTTCCACAGCCCACTCTCGGGCTGCTGCCGCGGGCTCGTCGCACAAAATTCCGGACAACATTGCCCCCCTTAAGGTTATCAAGCGGCTCAGGTGGAGCCCCCCCCCATTACCCCCCCCCTCCCCCCCCCCCCCCCCCCCCCCCCTAACCATACTGTCCTTAGTGATTCCACAGCGCTGCCAGAATCCTTGGGGGATAAGCACAGTGGTTACCAAGAAGCCTTAGTGATACACACAGCCACGAAGTCTTAGTGTAACACAGGCTGCAGAAATCTACTGATAACACAGGCGCAGAAGTCAAAGATGAACTCACGTGTAGTAAACACTGGCTGCAGAATCCGTCATATGAACTAGACATACAGACACGCATGCATCGAATACAGCCGTTCACCAGTCAGTAATGACTATCCAAAAGACCACCGCGGCCTGATATCACGTGAACAGCGAAGTGTTTATTAGGCGCTTCACGTTGACAGAAAAGAACCAACTCATCCTGGACTGTGAACCGGTATTAAATTGATCCTTCTTTTTTTTTTCTGAAATGAATGATAACATCAAAAGACAGCAAAGGAGCTAACGAAAATCAAGCAGCCAGGTTGGAAAGCAACCACAGAAAAAGCGTGTGCTTGAATTAATTTAATTATTTCGGTTGTCAATAACGACAGGTCTTGGTGTTGCTTTCTTGGAGACTTTATTTTTTCGTGGAATGGTTTAAGGAAAGGTTTTGTGTTTTATTATGTTGTGTGCGTGTGTGTGTGTCGTGTGTGTGTGGTGTGTGCTGTTGGTGTCTCTGTTGTGGCCGTGTGGCGTGCGTTGTGTGTTTTCAACACATGTGGACGGACGGCCCGTCAAAGTCAACATCAGAGAGGTTTCCTTCCCCTATGACCTGTATATCGTGGAAACAGTGCTAAACACACGCACACGCACGCACGCCAACACGACAAATATTTCTCGCACCGCACACCCCTCCACATACACAGAATGCCACATACACAAACTCCATCCACACAGCACACACACACACACACCACCACACCACTACACACACATCCACACACACACACCTGCAACCACCACATCACATCACCACACACACACTGCGCGCGCTCGCCACGCTACATCACACACACCCTTTGTTGCCTCTGTCTCTCCTCTCTCCCTCTCTCCTCTCTCTCCGTCTTCCCCCCTCTCTCCTTCCTCCCTCTCTCTTCTCCCTCTCCTCCGCTCTCTGTCCTCCCCTTCTTCTCCTCTCTCTCTCCTCTCCCCATCCCTCGTCTCTTCCCCCCCGCCCCCCCCTCCAATGTCCCCTTTTAATTTCCATATTGAGCACTGCCAGAGTGACGAAGACGACTCGATGTAACCCCCACCTAGCTGGCTGCTAGCCGGCCGTTTCAATAACTAACTGTACGTCTCAATCGTTCGACTTTGGCCCCTGTAGTCGGGGGAAACCCATAATGTTTGCGAATGGCCTGATGTCACGCAGCTTAATGGAAAAGATTAAAAAAAAAAAAAAAGAAACAAAAGAAAAAACAGAAAACAACAAAATCATGATACAGCGACTGAAGATTAAGGACCTGTCACAACGTCCAACAGCTCATCTGCGTGGGGAGATAACGCTCCCCTGTTCCCCCCCCACGCCCCCCCTTCTCATCCTTACCCGCCCCCCGCCCGCCACCATACTTGCCTAGCGTGCTTCTCCTCTTGCTCGCTCCCCCCTCCCCCGCCCCCCCCCCCCCACCCCCCCCCCCCCCCCACGTCCCATTCCCGACACCCTTATCCGTTTCAGTGCGTCGTCTTCCATCTTCCCTCCCTCCCTGTTTTTATCGGTGTTGTGTGACAGGTAGTCCTGTCACGGCATTTAAGGTTGCGAAAAAAATTACGTCCGGTGTGACCGCTATAAAACCTTTGACGTATGTATTGGGCTGACAACCAACCCCTCTTTATAAAATTGAATTGCAAACGAAGCTGTCTGTGTTATGCTGGCGTTAACGCTGAATTGAAAATGGAACTTTCTTTATAATGCTGGCGTTGACATTGAATTGAAAACAAAACTTTCTTTTACAATGTTGGGATTTCCATTGATTTGAAAACGAAACTTTCTTTACAATGCTGGGATTTCCATTGAATTGAAAAACAAACACTTTCTCTACAATGCTGGCACTGAATTGAAAACAAAACTTTTCTCTACAATGCTGGGATTTCCATTGAATTGAAAACAAACACTTTCTCTACAATGCTGGCATTGAACATTGAATTGAAAACGACACTTTCTTTACAATGCTGGGGATTTCCATTGAATTGAAAACAACACTTTCTTTACAATGCTGGCATTGACGTTGAATTGAAAACAACACTTCTTTACAATGCTGGCATTAACATTGAATCGAAAAAAACACTTTCTTTACAATGCTGGCATTAACATTGAATTGAAAACAACACTTTCTTTACAATGCTGGCATTAACATTGAATTGAAAACAGAAACTTTCTTTACAATGCTGGCATTATCATTGAATTGAAAACAGAAACTTTCTTTATGATGCTGGCATTAACATTGAATTGAAAAACAAACAAAAAAGAAAAACTATGTTGATGATGCTGACATTAACATTGAATTGAAAACGGAATTTTCTGCACTATGCTGGCAGTAACATGGAATTTACAGCAAAACTCTCTTTATGATAAGGGCACTGATATTGAGTTTGAAAACGACAGTCTGTAATGATTCTGTCTGTATTATTGACATACGATTAGAAAACGCTGTATCTGGTGTTGGTATTTTTACATTTAATAAAAACAAAAAACAAAAAAAAAGATAAATCAGGAATATTTACTCGGATGTTTGCTTAACACAGAAAAGTGTCTGGATAATATTCTGATGAATTACAGAACATTCCTTTCAGTCAACACAGGGAGGATGTTCAGATGATATTCTCGTGAATTACACAACACTCCTTTCAGTCAACACAGGAAGGGTGTTCAGATGATGTTCTGATGAATTACACAACACTCCTTTCAGTCAACACAGGAAGGGTGTTCAGATGATGTTCTGATGAATTACACAACACTCCTTTCAGTCAACACAGGGAGATGTTCAGATGATGTTCTGATGAATTACGGAACACTCCTTTCAGTCAACACAGGGAGGGTGTTCAGATGATGTTCTGATGAATTACAGAACGTTCCTTTCAGTCGACACAGGGAGGGTGTTCAGATGATGTTCTGATGAATTACAGAACACTCCTTTCAGTCAACACAGGGAGGGTGTTCAGATGATGTTCTGATGAATTACAGAACACTCCTTTCAGTCAACACAGGGAGGGTGTTCAGATGGTGTTCTGATGAATTACAGAACACTCCTTTTAGTCGACACAGGGAGGGTGTTCAGATGGTGTTCTGATGACTTACACAACACTCAAACAGCACAGGGAGGGTGTTTAGATGATGTTCTGATGAATTACACAACACACTCAAAACAGCACAGGGAGGGTGTTCAGATGATGTTCTGATGAATTACACAACACTCAAACAGCACAGGGAGGGTGTTCAGATGGTGTTCTGATGAATTACAGAACACTCCTTTCAGTCGACACAGGGAGGGTGTTCAGATGATGTTCGACTTGCAGAACACTCCTTTCAGTCAACACAGGGAGGGTGTTCAGATGATGTTCTGATGAATTACAGAACACTCCTTTCACTCGACACAGGGAGGGTGTTCAGATGGTGTTCTGATGAATTACAGAACACTCCTTTCAGTCGACACAGGGAGGGTGTTCAGATGGTGTTCTGATGAATTACAGAACACTCCTTTCAGTCAACACAGGGAGGGTGTTCAGATGGTGTTCTGATGAATTACAGAACACTCCTTTCAGTCGACACAGGGAGGGTGTTCAGATGGTGTTCTGATGAATTACAGAACACTCCTTTCAGTCAACACAGGGAGGGTGTTCAGATGGTGTTCTGATGAATTACAGAACACTCCTTTCAGTCGACACAGGGAGGGTGTTCAGATGGTGTTCTGATGAATTACAGAACACTCCTTTCAGTCGACACAGGGAGGGTGTTCAGATGGTGTTCTGATGAATTTACAGAACACTCCTTTCAGTCGACACAGGGAGGGTGTTTCAGATGATGTTCTGATGAATTACAGAACGTTCCTTTCAGTCAACACAGGGAGGGTGTTCAGATAATGTTCTGATGAATACAGAACGTTCCTTTCAGTCAACACAGAGAGGGTGTTCAGATGGTGTTCTGATGAATTACACAACACTCCTTTCAGTCGACACAGGGAGGGTGTTCAGATGGTGTTCTGATGAATTACACAACACTCAAACAGCACAGGGAGAGATGGGGAAAGAAGCGCGGAACAAGTGGATGACTGGAAACGGGAAACATTTCTGGAGAGAGGGAGGGGAGAGAGAGAGAGAGAGAGAGAGAGAGAGAGAGAGAGAGAGCAGTTGAAGTAGGAGAGGAAGGAGAGAGAACGGAGATATATATATATATATATATATATATATATATATATATATATATATATATATATATATATATATATATATCAAGAATATTACTAAAACGCCTAATAAAATTTTTAAAGTGCTCAACCCCTTGGGGAGCAACATCTGCTAAAATAGTATGGTAAGATTTTAAAACTTCCTTTTACCAAACTTCCTTTTACCATACTATTTTAGCAGTATATATATATATATATATATATATATATATATATATATATAATGCTGAACAATTAAGTAGTGGGGGAAAACAAGCGCAGGTTAACAATTCTTCCGTCATTATAGTAATGACTTGGCAAAGGTTTGAAATTGAGAGGGAAAAAAAAAAAAAAGATGGGGGTGGGTAAATGGGAAAATGTATATCATCAATATGAAACCCTTCACTAGCTGCATGAGGAAACTATCGCAATCCCTCTTTTATATATATATATATATATATATATATATATATATATATATATATATATATATATATATATATATATATATATATTCATTTTTTTATTCAAATCTTTGCCAAGTCATTACTATATATATCTATATCTATCTATCTATCTATCTATCTATATATATATATATATATATATATATATATATATATATATATATATATATATATATATATATATGTATGTATATATAATGAGAGAGAAAGACAGAGAAAGAGAGAACAACAGTTGAAGTAAAAAGAAGAAGAAGGAGAGAGGAGACGGACAGACAGACAGACAGAATGAGAAGTTAAAGTAGGAGGGGGAGAGAGAGAGAGAAAGAGAAAGAGAGAGAACAGTTGAAGTAGAGAGAGAGAGAGAGAGAGGAGAGAGAGAGAGAGAGAGAGAGAGAGAGAGAGAGAGGAGTCGAAGTAGGAGTGAGTTGAAGTGTGTGTGTGTGTTGTGTGTGTGTGTGTGTGTGTGTGTGTGTGTGTGTGTGTGTGTGTGTGAGAGAGAGAATATAGAGTTGAAGTATGAGTGAGAGAGAGAGAGAGAGAGAGAAGTTTTGAAGTCGGGGGAGAGAGAGAGGGAAAAGGGGGAAAAAAGGAAAGACAGTGGGCGGGGAGGAAGACATAGAGAAAAAGGACAAAGCGAGAGAGAGAGAGTGTGTGTGTGTGTGTGTGGAAGGGGGGAGGGATAGAGGAGACAAAGACGGCGAGACAGACGGGGGTGGGGGTGGGGGGTGGGGGTGTCCCGTGGCCTCTACAGACAGGGGGTGGAGACAAGGTGGGATCACAGGCCCCCTAATGACAGGGTCTTAGCTGCCACACCCCGCCCTCTGATATACACCCCCGCCCCCCACCCCCCACCCCCCACCCCCACCCCCACCCCCACCCCACCCCGCGCTCCCTGACACCTTCCACCCCTGTACTTCTGTCTCCCACCCACCCCCACCCCCACTCACCCCCACTCACCCCCACCCTGCATCTTTTGCCTGCCCGCGAAAGGAATTGGGTGGGGTGGGGTGGGGTTGGGGTTGGGGTGGGGTGGGGTTGGGGTTGGGGTTGGGGTTTGGGAGGGTCTGTCTTGGTAGTTAAGATCTCTGCCCCCTCTCTCTCTCTGACAGTGTGTTGTTGTCGGTAAAACTTTGTCCTGTTTATGGAGGTGGTAGGAAAGAGGGGTAGGGTGGGTATCGGGGGATGGGGGGGGGGGGGGGGGGCGGGCGATGTGTCGCCATGTTTCTTCAGGCACTTTTCACATGTCATTTGAACCTTTCGTTTGGGGACATTCCTATGAAAAGATGGGAGAACGTACATGTGTGTGTGTGTGTGTGTGTGCGCGCGCGGGCGCACGCACGCGCACACACACACACACACACACACACACACACACACGGGAGAGAGATAGAGAGAGAGAGAGAGAGAGAGAGAGAGATTTGCTGTGCGTCTTCTTTCCTCAGTTCCTGTCCGTCTTATACATTATAATCATTCTGGAGCAGAACGAGTGGTGATAAGATCGGCAGGAAAACCTTTGGGTTTTTTTCCCCCCCCTCCTCTTATTCCTTGAAGCGAAACAGATGGACACGGTGTAATGTGGCATCGTTTCGCATACATACCGTTTTTTTTTTTTTTTTTTTTAATCTAAGCTTCATAGTAGTAATAAGCTGGGTCTGGACGCTCGTTTGTTGTTGCTGTTGTTGTTGTTCTTGTTGTTGATGTTGTTGTTAATGCTGTTTTTGTGTCTTACTGGAAGTGTCTCCTTATCCAAAATCAGACGTCCACGATCATAACTACGATCTCTACAGATGCGACAAACATTAAGAAGCATTGATTTGCGTCAGAGGAATACACCTTATCACGTGGAATTGTGGAAGGGGTATTGTAATCAGATCTAGTTGCAAAGTGAGACGACTGCAGGCGGAAATCTAAACAAATCTTAAATAAATGTCAGCGAACCGCCCAGAGAAACGGGGACACACGAGTCACGAGTCTTGTGACTCGTTTGTCCACGTTTCTCTGGGCGGTTCGCTGACATTTATTTAAGATTTGTTGGAGTATTGTAATGTTAAAATCGTTGTGGGGGAGAAAAAAAAATCGCGTATGTACGGTTCACAGGCGAAACCTCAACGCTAAGGAAATTGAAGAATTTAGAACAATGTGAGAATGGAAAAAAAAAAAAAAAAAAAAAAAAATCAACGCGCATTATAATGATCGTTCTCTATAATAATTTTTATCCGGTGATTTTTTTTTTTTCAAAGTAGGACACATATTTTTCATCTTTGTATATTTCTCACGAAATAGGTTAGCGTTCATTGAAGGTTGGCTGAAACCGAGAAGTTTAAACACACACACACACACACACACACACACACACACACACACACACACACACACACACTCACACACACTCACACACACCCGGCAACGATGAGAACTCAGGACAGGAGAGGACGTTCTTTCATTGGCCGAACTCAGGGGGGGGGTGGGGGGGGGGGGGGGGGGGGGGGGGGGGGGGGGAGTTGTGGAGGGGGGGGCAGTCTTACTTCTCTTGAGTCTCCTGCTTTTCTCATTACCTCGCCACCACACACCCTCTCTCTTTAGGGCACACCCGCTAATCTCCACCATCAGGTCACCACCTTCCTCTTCCCCCCCCCCCCCCCCCCCCCCCCCCCCCCCCCCCCCCCCCCCACCCCCCCCCTCACCTCCATTCCTGCTTCCCACCACCCTTCTCCATCCTCCCTACCTCCCCCCACCATCCCCAGTCTTCTGGCATCATATGCCAGTGTGCACGTGCTCCGGTTTTCTGTGAAGAGGGCATTGTCTCGCCGACAGAGGGACTGTCTCGTTGTCTCGCCCCCACAACGGTCCGTCTGTTTCCATTGGTTAGGCCACAGCTCTCTTCTTGGTTAGGCCACAGCTCTCTTCAGCGCTGTGATTGGGTGAGGAGGACGGGAAACGGAACAGCATTCATCGTCTTGGACAGTTGCAAAATACCAGCAGCAGTAGCTGTTTCTGTTGACTAAGGACGATTCAGTGAAACACACTTGATGAGCGA
>JADBJO010017302.1:0-7500 GCA_016801955.1 Conus betulinus | reverse complement strand
AGGGAAGACAGGAGTGGCTATACACACAAAGGGGAGACGGGAGAAGGGTTAGAGGATTGTCGAGCAGCATGGTTGTGGTGGCAAGCGAGGTTTTTTTTCATCATGGTGTTGAAGGAGAGGTTTCCCCATCAGCAGGTTGAGCCGGGGAGAACAGTCCATCAGCCCATCAGCCCACCACCCCCCTTCTCTTTCCCTCCTCTTCCCTCCTCTTCCCTCCTCATCAGTCAGTAGTCCTGTCATTCTCTTTTCCCTTCACAATTGAAAAGATATCCACTTTTGTTTGAAAAGAAAGTTTTGAGAAGTTTACCGCCTCATATACGCACGGATCACAACGCAGGCACACGCATGCGCACGCGCGCATACACACTCCACACACACACATACACGCGCACACACACGCGCGCACACGTACACACACATACACACACGCGCGCGCGCGCGCGTGCACGTACACACACATTCGAGCGCGAGGAGAGAGAGAGAGAGAGAGAGAGAGAGAGAGAGAGAGAGAGACAGAGAGAGAGAGAGACAGACAGACAGACAGACAGAGAGGGGGGGGGGGGGAGGAGGAGGAAAAGAGGGGGATTCCCGTTACATGCACGCGCATAAGCACGCACACGCACGCACGCGGGCACGGACGTGCGCGCTCACGCACTCTCTCTCTCTCTCTCTCTCTCTCTCTCTCACACACACACACACACACACACACACACACACACACACACACACACACACACACACACACACATGAGAGAGAGAGAGAGAGAGAGAGAGAGAGAGAAAGAGAGAGAGAGAGAGAGAAGAAGGGTGGGTGGGGGAATACTTATACGGATACAGATATTTTAATTCATGGGTGCTGTAAACAAAGGTGTGAGACAGCCTAACAGACAGACAGACAGACAGACAGAGAGAACACAGAACAGACAGACAGACAGACAGACAGAGAGAACACAGATCAGACAGACAGAGAGAACACAGGTCAGGCAGACAGACAGACAGACAGCGGCATCAGAAGACCAGACATCCACATTGCGTACGTTGTGACAATCATCTCCTATCTGTGGGCCGTTAGACCAAAAGCTTCAAACACTGACGTATGTAGATATTTAGACGACATCGGTTTCAGCCCATCTCCCCCGGGCACAAACCCACCACTGTTGCGCTTATCCTTCTTGTCAGCAAACACCTTCACTGCGCATGCCCGACAAATCCGTCAGCTCCTTCTTTCCACATGTTCTGTCTGGACGGATAAGGATGTGAAAATGATTTAACGTTTCAGGTCAGCACTCGCTTCAAATTGATGAAGGCTCATCGCTGTGAATTCAGAGCAAGGTATTATGAGTTCATTGAAGAACAAACACGTGCGTATGTGTGGCAGGGTGGCGAAGGAGGGGTGGGGAAGAAGGGGGGAGGGGGGTCTGAGGGGAGGGGGAGTCGAGATGCATGTTAATTAGTTGGAAGTCGATGACCCTTTACGTTGGGGATGCGCACGCGCATATGTGTGTGTGTGTGTGTGTGTGTGTGTGTGTGTGTGTGTGTGAGGGAGGGGTGGTGTTATATTGGGTGCAAGGTGTGTTTTGATTGGAGAACCGTGATGTTTACTTTTGGGTAGGAAGGGGGCGTTATAGGAAAAGTATGTGTTGATTGAAGAAGAACGGTGTGTTTCCTTTCGTAGATGTCTTCAATCCAGTGTTGACACCTGTATCCGGAAGTCTTTGGCGAAATGTACACAAAACTTTACATTCTCCACCTCTTGATTAATCGAGAAAAAAGAAATCACCAAGTCTGTTCCCAAACAGTGTTCGGCGAACACTTTATTTCGCCAACGCCAAAATCTCTTGAATTCCCACCACACGAGTATTACCGTACTGCATTTTTATAAGCATGGGTTGTCCGTCCATTTTGATTCAGTCATATCCTTTCAAGCTAGTACCTACGAGATATTGAACTCGCGACTTTGTGTCAACGGTATAATGTCTCATCTTTTTAAACATTAAATCAATGGGGCGTTTTAACACGGACCTCCTAAAACACCTTCAAAGCGTACACAACGATCCTATTCAACAGAAGTTGTAGCAGCATGAGCAATTCAGTTTTCGTAAAGAGCAACAGCTTGCACCAGAATATCAATCGGCACACCAGAGTATCCATCAAACGTGTTCAAGAATAACTGCAGCGAGTTGTTCTTTAGTAGCCTGTGTGTAATGTTTGCAAAACACATCTCAAAGCACTCTTTATTTTTGGTGTTAAAATGTTTACAAAGCATCCACAGAACAAAATGGGAAATTCTGTACTGGTAATTGGTTTTCTGTAATAAGTGATTTATGGCATAATCTGTGTATATTGTCGTAGCATCGCTGTTGGGGCCGAGGTGTGAATCTGAAAAAAAAAAAAAACACCCCAATACAATTATTTCAAATGAACACGAAAGCAAGTGTTTTTGTTTTGGTTTGGGTTTTTTGTTTTGTTTGTTTTTTTTTTTTTGTTTTTGTTTTTTTTTTTCTAGGTTTTTTTTCCAGATTCATTCAATGTCAGAACATTGCTTTCGTGTTCATTTGAAATAATCCGAGTGTTGAAAAAAAAAAAAAAGGGGGGGGGGAGGTATACTAACAGACGTAATTGTGACGGACAGCAATCGCGATCATCCGATGCCTTCCTTAGCATCAAAGCAAGTCTGCCTTACTGCAAGACTGACATGGTTTTTAACATGGTCATACTATTTTCTTCGAATTAGTCTTATTGTTTTAAAGTTCGGGTGTTTCAGTATTACTCAAGGTCTGTGCGCAGAGTCTGGAGACCGGTTAGTGCTATAGACATGAAAGCTGTGTCCTTTGCACGTCACCCAGATGAATCAATCTCCAGTATCTGCAGAATGTGGTGCATCATGTCTGCTGGTTTCACAGTTCTCTCGCGCTAAAAGCCCGGAGCCAGCATCTTCTTGCTGATCTCGCTTTGTACAAGCGATTTCATGCCTAAAATCCACCCTTTTTTTTTTTTAAACTCATGCTTTCACAATGTAGTAATGTACAGTTATTGTAGCAGCGTCCCTCATTCTTATTTAGGTTTCATTTTGTTCGTTTCGTTTTAGTCCGTTCCGTTTGACGTACTAGCGATCAAATTCTCTCTCTCCCTCTCTCTCTCTCCCTCCCTCTCTCTCCCTCTCTCTCTCTCTCTCTCTCGTCTTGACTAGTTCTTTTGCTCTGCTTGAAGTACTAAGATCAAATTCTCTCCCCTCTCCCCTCTCCCCCTCCCCCCCCCCCCCCCCCCCCCCCCGCCACCAGCCTCCGCAGTGTTCTCCCCCCCCCCCCTCCCCCACCGCTCTCCCGCGACAGTCAAACTTCTCAAGAGGACCAGTCACTGGCCCATCAAGTGGACCGTTTGAGCGGACAAAGCCGTGGGTCCAGGGCCAGGCTTACAGGCCCACAAGTGGCTCCATGCCCTGACAGAAAAACAAACCCGTTCTCCCCTTTCCCCCCCCCCCTCGTATTCTCTTCCCCCCCCCCCCCCCCCCCCCCCTTCGTCCCCTGCTGCGCTGTGGAGGAAAGAGAGAGAGAGAGAGAGGTGGGGTGGGGGGAGGGAGAAATAAAAGAAAGGAAAACAGCAACAACACGTTCCACAAACACTGAGCTGTTGATCCTCCACTTGTTGCGGGGGGGGGGGGGGGGGGGGGGTGAAGAAGAGAGACGGGGGAATGGGAGGGTGTCGAAGGGGAGGAGAGGGACGGAGGAGAGAGAAGGGAATGGTGGTGAGGGGGGGGGGGGGGGGGGGGGGGGGCGTGGTGGTGGCGTGGGACTGGACGCTTTAGAACAAAAAAACCTCCGCGAGGATTTTGTCCAGAAAGGGGACACCACTCGCCCGTCGAAAGTGAATATACTGGATGGGTTATGGGCCCTGTGTGATATCGCGTGTCGCTTAGGAGGCGTCTAATATGAGAGGTTGGAACAGCCCATTTTGTCACCCCACGCCCGAATTGTCGCCAGCGACAAGTTGAGCGGGGCTTCGTCACCCAAGTTGACGCCGAACACCGACTTTGTGTCCCCAAATTGTCGCCAGTCGCTGGATTTGTCGTCAGTGACATCTTCAGAGAGAGAGAGAGAGAGAGAGATGGCGGGGATAGAGAGAGAAAGATGGATGTGTGTGTGTGTGTGTGTAGAGGGTTTAGAGGGCTGGGGAAGGGCCATTATTATATTCTCTCTCTCTCTCTCTCTCTCTCTCTCTCTCTCTCTCTCTCTCTCTCTCTTGTTGTATGTCACGTGCTTCCACACAGTAACAGTTTCGCCGAATGATTCTTTTTCTGGTGAAGACACTGACGCCTCAGTGTAGCCATGTCATGGGGCAAACATACTTTACACGCTGCGTACGCCGTTTGCTGGGATGGAAGTTTCAATCGACGAGCCACGTGTTTCTTTTCAAATCCACAATCGTCTACCATACGCACAATTCACTGATACGCGACCCATGCCCGTGATTGGTGGTGGTTCATGTCCATGATTGGTGGTGGTTCATGTCCGTGATTGGTGGTGGTTCATGTCCGTGATTGGTGGTGGTTCATGTCCGTGATTGGTGTGGTTCATGTCCGTGATTGGAGGTGGTCCATGTCCGTGATCGGTGGTGGTGGTCTGATGCCACTTCTGATGAGTGTTTTAAGGTAATCTGGATGTAGTTTGCAATAGCTTTTGATAGCATCTGATTCGGTATAGTTTTGTTGACATCAGTCATGTATTTGAAATATCGAATAATGAACTTGAAGGTGCATGTTGGTTACTGTTACTGAAAAGTGCTTTACTGTGCCCTTTGTGATAGCATTGCCACAAACTGCGATTAATGAGAAGTTAGAAATTCAGAATTAAAAGCTACACGTAAAAAGGGGGGGGGGGGGGGGGGTACGGGGGGGGGGGGGGGGGGGGGGGGGGGGCGGTTACTTTTATATCCCAACTTTTCTTTCACGGCATTCGATATTCAAACTCGTAACAGTAACCGAAAGAACAAACTATGGTGATTGTGATGATAATGATGATGGTGATGATGTTGACGGTAATGATGATGATGATGATGATGTAGTTGTTGTCGTTGTTTCTTTCCTTTGTCCTCAGTCGGCTTCCACACCTTGTGGTAGTGGTGGCAGTAGAAACAGCAGCAGCAGCAGAAACAGTAGTAGCAAACGTGGTATCAGCAGTGGCAGCGATAGTGCTACTAGTCGTAGCAAGCAGCGGTAGTGTAGAAACAGAGGCACAGGAGCATCAGGAGCAGCGCTGCATAGCTGGAGGAGCAGCAGCACCCTCAGTAGCAGCAGTGGAAGCAGCAGCAGCTGCAGCAGCAGTGATGTTTAGAGTAGCAGCAGAGCTCAAGGGGGTGTGGTAGTATATTGGTAGCAGTACAACTAGTTGCAGTAATAGCAGCAGTCAAACTATTTGTGTGTTGTGTGTGTGGGTGTGTGTGTGTGTGTGTGTGTGTGTGTGTGTGTGTGTGGTTCGTTATTTCATTGTTTGTTTGCCTTGGCGCAGTTCTGTTGACCTGTAGTGGGTAGTTAAAGCAGGGGGAGCACAGACGTTTCAGTAAATGTGACCAAAAGATTGAAGTTCGTTATCCAATACTTTCGAACACGGCTACCGCTAGCAACATAATCGCCCTCAAATCAGAAACAGTCAAAAGCAGTAACAAATACCCGCAGTCTGCCTTGCAAAACACACACACACACACACACACACACACAACACCACACACGGGAAAAGCACTGAGCCTGTAACGTCATACAAAACGGAAGCCTTCACGCTTCGCGGCACTGACGAGCCGGTCCAAGGGCTGCTGGTGCCACATGTTTGACTGTTGATGCAAAACAGATGGCTCACAGACCTAAACAGCTCGCCCCTTCCGAGACATAGTGGGAAGGCACCCGTCACTGTCGGTACAGGAGCGAAACCAGCGCTGCAGTTTTCCGCCCCTCAAGCTACGTCATGGCCGTAATAGCCATTTTTTGTAGTAAAGGGCGACAATGCATGTTCCGGCGATGATTCGGGGGGGGTAACGAAAGCCTGCCCAAGATTGTCGCCGGCGACTGTTTGAGCAGGAGACGGAGTTTGGGGGGGGGGCGTGAGTGGGGGGGGGGGGGGCGTAAGAGACCGCTGGGGATGGAATATGCTTTTCAGTTGGCGGCGGCGTTAATAATCGTCACCACTTTTTTCTTTTCAGCCAGCCAAAACCGCACAAGACATCCCGCAGCTAGAAAAACAAGGGATGGCTGGGAAGAGACAGGCGTAGGGCGAAATGGGCGATGTATGGGGAGGAGGGCAAGGGGTTGGGGGTGGGGTGGAAGGCGGAGAAAGAGGGTGAGGAGGTGGGGGGGGGGGCGGGGATCAGGAACAATGCTTCACATCACCAGACCGCTATAGTGCATTCGTCCAGAGTGTTAACACGGGCCCAGCGCAGCCCTTGCGAGAGGTCCCTTGGAACATTCCACCAAGAGTGTTTAACATGTGGCCAACTACAGAACGCTTGAAACATTCCACCTAAGTGTTAATGTATTGTGTCTTTCTCGTAGATTTTGAGAAAGCTTTTGATGTATTCATCAGTCACAGTTATTACGAATCTGAAAACTGTATAGTAAACTTCAGAAATTCGTTAATCTCTGGTCATCTTTTTACGTGTTTGGAACAGTCAATAGCGCTTAACAACAAAATGTCAACTCCATTTCTCTCAGATATGGAGTACCTCAGAATCTGTAGTAGGCCTTCTTTTGTTCTCTTTCTTTAACAGGCAGTTTGCCTTTTTTGTTATATATAATTACGAAAATGTTGGGGGTTTATGGATTTCCCCATTCCAAATTTCAGAGCCCATAAACGAGGCAAATAATATCAAAATGATGTTCAAAGACTTATCGAAATGGATCGAACACCACTAAATCACGTGTCTTGTAAATGCAAATAAAACCGAGTACAAGTATGCAATGGCTTTCCGGTCTGTGCTCACATTAGAATCAATAATGATTATCCATCTGCCTTATGTTATAATGAGTCATGGTATTGTAACAGAAGGAGCATTGAAAGTCCATATCAAGTAAAGTCAAGCTCCTTAACTTCTGAGGTTTACAAACAACATTACGATACTAACTTCCGCACGCAACCTTTTGATTCAACGGTCAGTAGGCATCCATAAATTGTACACGGAAATGATCCTGAAAAGAGACAGAGGCACATCTAAAAAGACCGCAATGAGACGTAATCATTTATCATACTGTCCAAGACAAAGACGTCTTCTTAAATTTTCGTTTTTAATACTCCGGCGGAAATGTATTGAACAAGTTTACCAAAGAGTCGATATGTAGAAAAACTCATTTAAATGTAGTCTGGATAGCTGCTTTATGCGTCTGTGCATTGTGATGCATGTGTATATGTGTGCATACTCGTTGTGTACGATTCAGTGTGTAGGAATGAAAGGGTATGTTAGTATTGGTGTTGCTCTTAACGTACTGTACATTATTACTTTAGACAATGTGTTCCGTTG
>JADBJO010017301.1:35000-38033 GCA_016801955.1 Conus betulinus | reverse complement strand
TCTGTCATTTAAAAAAAACAAAAAAAAAACTCCCTTCTATGAAGCGTCCGCTTAATCGGTCGTTAATCTCACCATCCACAGAGGGGACGCCTCAGTATTCCTTGCCTTGCGGAGGGGTGGTGGGGGGGGGGGTGGGAGTGGGGAGGGGGAGGGAGGGTGAGAGGAGGAGGGTAGTCAGGGGAGGGGTGGGAGGAGTGAAGATCGGGGAGAGGGGTGGGGGGGGACACATGCGGTCCTGCAACTTCGTTTCCGTAAGCGTGCCAATGCGCTCATGTCTCTTGTCATGTGTGGGTTGGTTTCGGTAATGCCTCGACTGCAGACACATTTCCACTATCGGTGTGTCTCTTTCTCTCTCTCTCTCTCTCTCTCTCTCTCTCTCTCTCTCTCTCTCTCACGCACGCGCGCGCGCGCGCACACACACAACACACACATACACACTCTTTCTCATTCTCTCTCTCTTTCTCTCGCCTCTCTCTCCTCTCTCTCTCTCTCTCTCTCTCTATCAGAAAAAGTCTCTCTCTCTCTCTCTCTCTCTCTCTCTCTCTCTCTCTCTCTCTCTCTCTCTTACGCGCGCGCGCGCGCGCACACACACACACACACCCACACACACACACACACACAAACACACACACGCGCGCGCGCGCGCTCGCGCGTTATTTCAAAGCAAACAAGATGGCTGACTTGCTTATTTGACGTGAAAGTACAGGTAAGCTGGTGCGTTTTCATGAGAAAATATTACTACTGTAACGTTTTCTTTAAAACAGAGAGAGGAGGGAAGAGAGAGGGGTGGGCCATCATCAGCTATCGACGCTCGGAGTTTGACCGTACCTTTTGTGCTGGGCTATACGGTAGAATGTTTGCAACACACACACACCACACACACACACACACCACACACACACACACACACACACACACACACACACACACGCACAGAGAGAGAGAGAGAGAGAGAGAGAGAGAGTGGTGGACATTATAAAACTATCGACGCTCGGAGTTTCCCGTACTGTTTGTGGAGGGGGTTATACAGTAGAATGTTTGCAACAGAAGATCACAATTACTGTTTTCATATGATAATTATGTGTTTTTTTTAAAAGCTAATTATCACATGCAGACCGTTAACTACTGAGCTGAACTTTTTTTTTTTTACAGAGGAAAACATTATTCCATTTTTAAAAATGAAAACAATTATTTATCAAAGAAAACGTTTTTTCAGAAAAGAAAAAAAAAAAAAAAAAAAAAAAACAACAAATAATTGTGACATGAAAACAGTGGGGTTTATTTCACATAAAAACAAGAAAAATATCACATGAAAGTTGATTGTTTTTAATTGCCAATTCTCTCTCTCTCTCTCTCTCTCTCTCTCTCTCTCTCTCTCTCTCTCTCTCTCTCTCTCTCTCTCACACACACACACACACACACACACGCACACGCACACACAAAACACACACGCACGCATGCACGCACGCACGCACGCACACACACACACACACACACACACACACACACACAACACACACACACACACACACACACACACGTGAAATAAAACTATTTAATGTATCCACTCAAAAAAAAAAAAAGCTTTTATTCTGTGAGCATAACTGTTCTCAACCAAACGGTCAAAATGTTTTCGCAAGGAAACGAATGCGCTCACGCGGTTTTACTCTATCCCTTCAGAGCAATCGGGTAGTGATCACAGTTTTCTGGATGAAAAAATGACTGTGTTGACGCGACGTTAGCCTGCAACACAGTGGTAGATAACGCCCCTGGCAAAGTAACATGCCCCCCCCACCTACACCCCCTCCATAAAGGGTACACCTATGGTATTGAATCTACTTTAACCTATGGTACTGAATCTACGTGTCGTGACCGCGTCCTATAGTTTCCTTGTGACCTTGTCGGGGGGGGGGGGGGGGGGGGGGGGTGGGGGGGGGGGGGGGGGGGGGGTCGGTTTACGTCCATAGTCTAATTCTTCAGCAGGCCGGAGGTATTCCAGATAAGCCTTGTGCCGTCATCCTACTGCGCAGTTGCCGAAAGCAGATTATTGATTCCAGAGCGGGCCAGAGCTGACCAGTGGCTAAATATAGAGGCCAGGTAACTACGCAGCTCTTATCACTAGCCGCCGATGATTAAGTGCAGTGGTGCCAGACAGAGGACGGGGGGGGGGGGGGGGGGGGGGGGGGGGGGAAAGGAAAGGGGGGGTGTGTTACTCATTACAATCCACGCGGCGCCGTGGCCGAGTGCTTTATAGACGGACGACGCAACGTGAATAATGAAATAAATAGAAATGTCCGTTGTTTGGTGCCGACGTAGGTTTGGCCAGATTTCAGCGAAACTCAGCAACGCTGTTGTTGTTATTGTTGTCGTCGTCGTCGCTGCTGTTGCTGCTGCTGTTGTTGTGGTTATTGTTGCTGCTGTTCTTGTTGCTGCTGCTGCTGCTGCTTTTTTGTCATGTCTGTAAATTCATAAGCCTAACAGGCTGTGGCTGGGGTAAACGGGACGGGAGGTTGGAGAGGTGGGGGTTTGAAGGGAGGGCCGGGGGTGGGGGGGGGGGGGGGGGGGGGGGGGGGGAGTCGGGTGGGAGAGCGGCGTGGGTGCAGCAGTGCCACTAAGGTGGCACAGAAGACGGGGAAAGCAAGAATTAAAACAAACAAAAACAAAACAAACAAACCAAAAAAAGAGGTCTTCTGACGCTATGATCAATGAAGAGATCGTATATAGAGTCACGCTATATACGTACCTTTTTTAAAGAAAGAGAAACGGCAAGCGACTTACATCGAAGACATAATTCACTGGACAGAGAGCAGTGGAAAACAGCTATCGTTTCACACGTGAAGAATAAGGATGTCTCTGTCTTTGTCTCTGTATGTCTGTCCATGTCTGTCCGTCTCTCTCTCTCTCTCTCTCTCTCTCTCTCTCTCTCTCTCTCTCTCTCTCTCTCTCTCTGTCGTACGTCTGTCTTTCTGTGTGTGTGTTCGTGTGTGTTGCGTGTGCGCGCGCGCTTCGCATGCACACGTGTGTGTGTGTGTG
>JADBJO010017301.1:25000-30000 GCA_016801955.1 Conus betulinus | reverse complement strand
CACACACACACACACGCACACACACACACACACTCACGAATGCATAGTGTTGTCAGTAGTATCACTGCGAATGGTGTAGAACTATAGCTTTTTTTTTTTATGTCAACGTGTGAACGATGGCTTCAATGACAGCTAGCACAGACGTCGCCTAACCGTTTCCCCCCAAACCAAGGAACTGTTCCGTTTACTCTGGCTTTTAGATGGTGCAAAGACCAGAAAGCCCACTGTAGACCAAGAAAAGGTTAATTACCGTTAGTTGTGTATATGTGTGTGTGTGTGTGTGTGTGTGTGTGTGTGTGTGTGTGTGTGTGTGTGTGTGTGTGTGAGAGAGAGAGAATGAGACACACACACACACACACACACACACACACACACACACACACACACACACACACACACACACACACACAGAGAGAGAGAGAGAGAGAGAGAGGAGAGAGAGAGAGAGAGAGAATGAGAGACAGAGACACACAAACACACACAACACACACACACACACACACACACACACACACACACACACACACACACACACACACAGAGAGAGGATGGTTTCAGAAATAACGAGTGCTAACGAACATGAAAGGAGGTCATCAGCGAAGCAAGTCGAACAACAGCAGAGCGGTAAATAACGAAGAAGTAGGACAACTCTTGCTCCTAAGATGAGATAATCACGCTGCCCATAACTCCAAACTCCAAACTCCCCCTATCAAGGGATCATAAATAATCTCCCTGTTTGTTCTCAGTGCTCTGTGCTGGCATTCGTGCCAGGCGATCGGGTGTTGTGCACACAGAACGTTCATTGGGAGTTCATGAGTGAGTGATTATCTCATCATGGGGGGGCTGGAATAGCTCAGTTGGTAGAGCGCCGGACTCGTGATCCTGGGGTTGTGGGTTCGAATTTCGGTGCAGGGGGATTTTTCCCTCAGAGTTAACAGTGGTTCTGACTCCATTCCCTGTACAGTCCTTCGAATGAGACCAAAAACCGAGATTCTGTATGTGAACGCACGCACAACATCTTGCACACACGTGAAATCCCATCACCAACTTTCGGAAGAGAAGACCAGTTTGGGCCCGTTGGTATGGATGACACGTTACACATAGCATGCACCTTCCCCGAAGATGGAGTATGGCTGCCTTAATGGCGGGATAAAAAAACAGTCATACACACAAAAACTCCACTGCCTGTCTGTACAGGCAGTGTCCGCAGGAGTATCAGCCTGCGTACGCACAGAATGTCGGAGAAAATCAACTGCCATGTGTATCCATCGGACTTTCGGCTTGTCAGGATGTCAGTTCTGTTTTTGTTTTTGTTTGTTTTGTGTTTGTTTTTTTAAGGTACGAACGGCCAGGAAATTTACGAAATTCGACCCATCACTGTCCCCAACACATACAGGAAAACAAGAGTCAGTGTTTCATTGACTTATTCTACTCTGCTGGACTCTCTCCGTTTCAGACACAAAACGTCATCTTCAATGACTTATTCTACTCTGATGGACTCTCCGTTTCAGACACAAACGTCATCTTCAATGACTTATTCTGCTTTGCTGTACTCTCTC
This sequence comes from Conus betulinus, assembly GCA_016801955.1. Taxonomy (NCBI): domain Eukaryota; kingdom Metazoa; phylum Mollusca; class Gastropoda; order Neogastropoda; family Conidae; genus Conus; species Conus betulinus. The sequence goes on along the minus strand of JADBJO010017301.1, from coordinate 28,441 downwards.
CGTTTCAGACTCAAACGTCATCTTCGATGACTTTTTCTATTCTGATGTACTCTCTCCGTTTCAAACACAAACGTCATCTTCGATTTTTTTTTTTTTAATGATAAGAATATACCACCTTTTTTGTTTACGTGTACCATAAATAGTAACGTCCCTGGTTGGTGCATGAAATGCTCGGAATTCTTACTCTCTGGTCACAGTTGTTGTTTTTTTTTTAATGTGTGTGTGTGTGTGTGTGTGTGTGTGTGTGTGTGTGTGTGTGTGTGTGTGTGTGTGTGTGCATTGTTTGTTTGTTTGTTTAAATAATTTGGATCTCTTAAACCAATGAAAATGATCATTTAAAAAAAAATACTTCTTTGCATGTTATAAGTACAGTTATACATTGATATCTTTTTCCACGTCAAAATCGGAATGATCACGGTTTGTTAACTCGCTATTTTCGCTGTGAAAAATGCAAACAGTAATTACGACTTTTTGGCAGTTAGTGAGCCCCCCATCCCCCACCCACCCCCACCCACGCCGCCGCCACCTCTCCATAACGACGCAGAGTACTATTTCAATGGAGACAAACGGGTGGATAGCTCTGGTGAGGGTGGGGCAGGCAGGAGAGGGAGGGATGGGGGGGGGGGGAGTAAACTTTGCGACCATGGTAAGACACGCCTTCTAGGGTACTGGGATTTCAGTTTTGTGCTCACATAAGATTTTATCTACATGAAAACAACCATATGTATTATGAAGAGAACACACTTTTTTTTTTTTTTTTTTCTTTTTTTTTTTGTTCACGTGACCCACAGAAATATATCAGTTTTCACGAAGATTTCACGCCATAGAAGAAACTGGGCAAGAGAGGAATAATTATGACTTGCGCGTGCGCACGAGGCATTGTGGCAAAGACAGAAGGTGCTGATCTCTGGAAGCGGGCAATGCCAACGTTGTTCCACTTCACTGCACGCGACGTGTTGGTGCCAAAACAAATCACTGGCGCTCAGTCAAGCTGGTCTCCTGTCTAGCCAACCTCCGGGGACCATATTAAGGCTACGAGGAGGTTTAAATCAGGGAAGGAAAAAAAAAAAGGGAAAAAAAATCTTTGGAAGCTTACCATGTTGGAATTATGTGCGCCACTGCATATGCTGTTCTAGTGCCAAAGTGTTCAGAAAAAAAAAAAAAAAAATCATCGCGCTGTTCTTCATCTTGCCAACCTCGGGAGACCATATTAAGGTTGCGACCCGATTTAAATCGGGGAAAGATAAAAAAAAAAAAAAAAGATGTTTGGAGGCTTACAAATGTCGAAATTATGTACGCCACTGCATATGCTGTTCTGGTGGCAGAGCGTTCGGAGAGGAAGGAAAAAAAAAAAAAAAAACCGAAATCATCGGTAGGAAACCTTGTTGTTTATAGTCTAGCCGATCACAGGGGCCATATACAGGGTGCCACATTGTCCGAGAGGGAGAACTCTTGGGTGAGGCGGGAAGTTGTGCGTGGTAGATGGTGAACAAGGGAGGTAAGTTTGCGCGGCGTCCCCCCCCCCCCCCTCCCCCCTGTCAAAACAGTTTAAAGCGCGAGACTCCACTCCAATGCTGTGTGCGGTACCCATTGACACCTATCATTTGCAGACAAAGAGACACATGGGTTAGAAAAAAAGGAGCTTCTCTCTCTCTCTCTCTCTCTCTCTCTCTCTCTCTCTCTCTCTCTCTCTCTCTCTTCTTCTTCTTCTTCTTCTTCTTCTTCCCCACTTCACCCCACCCCTACTCTTTCCCCCCATCCCGTCCCATTATCACCACACCACCCCTCTACCAGAAAAAAAGAAGCTCCAAGAGCGCCCACATATCACCGACACCGACTGAAAGAAGACTGAGAACTGTTCTAAACAGAAATCAACGTTCATTCAAGACTGGCCTACCCCCCCCCCCCCCCCCCCCCCCCACCCCCCCCCCCCCCCCCCCCCACCCCTAATCCTCCACCCTCCCCTTTTTCTCTTTTTTTTTGCTTTTTCGTTTTGTTTTTTTTGTTTTCAATTCAGAACTATTGTTGGCATTCATCTGTCACGAGAGACAATGGTGTAGCGCCATGGATCAGTCAGTTGTGGAGTTATACAGCGCCTGCTGTGGCTGAAGAGCCCGATCCTCGAGCAGCAGACTCCGTTGCAGATGCGGCAGGCGAAGTCTCGGTCATGAGAGTCTGTGGGTGCCGACCGCAGTTCTTTGCCGTCTGCGCGGCGCCTCCGTTCTTCCCACTGGGCCTCTCTCCTCTGCTCTGCTTGCTTGATGCCGGCCTTGATGGTGGACCGCCAGCTGACCCGGTCTGAAGCTGCTGTCTGCAGGTCTGCTGGGTAGAGGCTGCCTGCCCTCAGGTCGCGCTTGCATACATCCTTTGCAGCGGAGAGCGAGCCGTCCTGTGGGTCTGGAGCCTGTAGCCAGCTCGCCGTACACCGTGATTACAGAACACTTGTCACGCCAACGAACGGAAAGGAATAAGGCAAACTCGGCGGTGCGGTGCGGCTGATGTACTCAGGAATTTCTTCAGGGAGGTTCTCAAAGGCGCGAAAAGGCTGAGTCAGACTTCAGAGTACAGCGTACTGGGACGTGCCTTAGCAGTCAGTCGTGCGGTGTCTTCTCTGGCGAGTGCCCTCGTGGCGATCTGATCTTGGTAGTGTCTGGTGGACGGACACCTGTTGGTGTGGTGAAAACTGCCGCTGAATGAGTCACAGTGTGGCTGCTGTATATGTGACGGCGCCAAACTGAGAGGTTTGTTGATTCAGTGCGCAGAGAGAGAGAGAGAGAGAGAGAGAGAGAGAGAGAGAGAGAGAGAGTGCTGGTGATTGGACAAAAAAAGTAATAAATAAATAATGATTAATAAACAACAAGAAGAAGGACAGCAAGAGTAAGGAATGGATGACAATGAAACAACACCATCAACAACAACAACACCATCAACAACAACAGCAACAACGACGACACACAACAACAACAACAACAACAACAACAACAAAAACGCGTAATAACTTGCTATATCCTCACCTGTAGGAGACCAGAACCCACCGTGTATTACCGTGGGTTTTTTTGTTTGTTTGTTTATTGGTTGGTTGTTTTGGGGTTTTTTGTGGTGTGCGCGTGTGTGTGTGTGTGTGTGTGTGTGTGTGTGTGTGTGTGTGTGTGTGTGTGTGTTGTATGTGTGCGTGCGTACATGTATGTGTGTGTGTGCGTGTGCGTGGGCGTGCGTGCGTGTGTGTGTGTGCGTGTGTGTGTGTGTGTGTTATGTGTGCGTGCGTACGTGTATGTGTGTGTGCGTGCGCGTGGGCGTGCGTGCGTGCGTGCGTGTGTGTGTCCTTTTCACATCCTTGCAGATGAAATGTCAATATCATTACCAGTTTTTCTCCCCATGCTTAATTAGAGGACGAGTCCCCAAATTGTCCTGATATCGTTTCCGTTCCCCGTTGGGAAGGCA
>JADBJO010017301.1:17500-20000 GCA_016801955.1 Conus betulinus | reverse complement strand
CATCGTTTTATCGTCTGCTCAGTTTTTCGTTCACCTTCGTTTGTCTCTCTGGGCTGATGATGTTCGCCGCGAACGTTGTGGTTTGGACACGTTTTGTTGAAGCTGAACGCAGCCCGCAGCTGCCCGGTGGGGAGGAGGGGGGTGGGGTGGGGGAAGGGGTGGGGGAGGGACGTGGTCCCAAGTGGTTTCCATGGCGCTGGTCGTCGTAAAACGAGAGGACTTGGTGTTTCCAAGAGTCTGCCCGTCTCCCTGGTTTCCTGTTTTAGCTGTGGTGGAGAGAAGGGCCCCCAGACGTCAGCCTCCGCGCTACAACCGTCTGCTGACTCTTGTCTGTAAGAGGGTTAGTTAGTCTGAAATGCGGGGAAAAAATAGCGAACAAAGTAGGATAACTCTCGCTCCCGTGATGAAGTAAAACACACAAGCACGATAACTCTTGCTCCCCGTGATGAAGTAAAACACACAAGCACGATAACTCTTGCTTCCCGTGATCAAGTAAAACACAGACCCGTACCTCCAAACGAATAGCTGCTTACGACACCAAATCGCTTTAACAGAGATGACAACACAGAGCACACAAAACAGACAAGTAGGTATCCCAGTTTAAAAAGAAAAAAAGGTCGTGTGTACTTGCCGTCTATTTAGTTTGCACTATTCTCCAATTCATTTCACCGGGCGCAGACCAAGATTCGAACCCGATGCCCCTCACATTCACAGTGCACAGCCAGGCCTACTTACTGCATTCGCCAAAGGAGGAAAGAGATCTGGTGATTAGTTGCACTGAGGTTTAACGTCAACACCCAGCAATGATGATAATGATAGAAAATAGACCACCGTCTCGGGAGAGTAATGTGTGTGTGTGGGTGGGTGGGTGGAAGGGGGTGGTAGGGGAAAAAGAGGTGGGGGTTGGGGGGGGGGGGGGGAGGGGTGTAGCTCTGCACTGAGAACACCAGAACGACAGGCAGTGAAAACTCCAGTTGAACCGACAGCGGGATTCGAACTGGAAACGACTGACTGGGAATTCTGTGCTCCCACCACCGAGCCCACAAGCGCCTAGGAAAAGGAGATGTCTGTCTTGAGAATTTTTCACTCGCTATGTTGGAAACTTAGGAAGACCAGAGATCCCACCTCTTTTTCCCAACATACAGGCAGAGAGACAGACAGACAGACAGACAGACAGAGACGACAGGCACACACATACAGAGAGAGAGAGAGAGAGAGAGAGAGAGAGAGAGAGAGAGAGAGAGAGAGAGAGAGAGAGAGAGAGAGAGCAAAAACAAAGCAAAACAAAAGTAGAAAGGATCTAGATCTAAGTCTCTGGGAAAAGAATGTGAGAATTGCGCTCAGGGTTTTTACCCAACCAGGGTGGGTTACTGATGGTGGTACTGCAGGCCAAAAAAAGTAAAAGAGTTATCGAAAATGTTTCCGTTCTCAATGAAGCTTTTAAAGACAATGTCGATCTTGTTTGCGATGAAAACAAAAAGTTTAAGAGTTATATAATCAGAAAATGTTTCCGTTCTCAGTGTAGTCTTTAAAGACAACGTGGATCTTGTTTGCGACGAAAATAAAATGGATGGTCAAGAAAAAGAGAGAGAAAAATCAGAATTTTGTGGAAACGACGAATCAAGGGTAAAATAATTATTGATCAAAACGAAGTCAGTCATCCATGTCATATCTTAACGAACACGTGGAGGTAACTCTTGCTCCCTTGATGAAATAATTATACGCCCATAACTCCAAATGAATGCTGCTTACGACACCAAATCGCATACGGGACATTGCCAACACAGAGCAAGCATACAGAACAAACGAGGAGACATTACCGCCTTTCTGCTGGGCGATTTGGTAGTCGTTAGCAGCGTTCGTTTGGAGCTAGGCACGTGCAATTAATTTTATCATGGGAGCAAGGCTTACCCCACCTGTTCGTCATTTGCCGTTCACTATTCCCCACACTATTCTCCACACTATTCCCTACACAATTCTACACACTATTCCCTGCACTATTCCCTACACTATTCCCCACACTATTCCCTGCACTATTCCCCACACTATTCCCTACACTATTCCCCACACTATTCCCTACACTATTCCCCACACTATTTCCCACACTATTCCATACACTATTCCCCACACTATTCCCTACACTATTCCCCACACTATTTCCCACACTATTCTCCACACTATTCCCTACACTATTCCCCACACTATTCCCAGCACTATTCCCTACACTATTCCCCACACTATTCCCTACACCATTCCCCACACTATTCCCTACACTACTCCCTACACTATTCCCCACCTCACTTAAGATGTACTTTCCTTTCATAACAAATCTTACATAAATGTTAGCGAGCCACCAAGAAAAACGTGGACAAACAAATCACAAGACAAAACACGACGCGTTTCGACCTCTTAGGTCTTCTTCAGGCAAAATACAAAACAATTGGGACAACGGAAATGAACGAACAATCACTTTTCTTCAATCATTTCAGCGCTAGATAGG
>JADBJO010017301.1:5000-7500 GCA_016801955.1 Conus betulinus | reverse complement strand
TGCGCGCGCAACGGGTGTTATGTGTGTGTGAGAGGTGAGTGAGTGTTTCTATTGTAAATCTTCAGAACACACTCAAAGATAGTTTTTAAAGCCATTTTCATTTTGCACATTTTTAAGCACCAGGCGGAAACCGCCTATACTGTTTCTTCCCTGGTCAGAATTTTTTTGTTTCGATGGTCGGACTTGGTTTTGTACGGTGACGCTTCTTCCTCGTTCAAGCCTTGAGAAGGTCTTATAGTATCAGCTGGAGTATAACGATTAAAACTTTCCATAGAAGAACTCATCACGTAAAAGCTGAGGCTATGCTCGATTAAAAAAAAAAAAAAAAAAAAGTTTACGTTCACACCATTGACCATCGACCACGTGCATTTTCAACATTCAGCGAAAATAATGAAAGGGGGGAAAGAAAAGCAAAAGTCCCGGATGTCCAATGATATGGCAGAACCTGTAAATTGTTGGGGGGAGGGGGAGGGCTGGGGGAGGGGGAGGGTTGGTCGAGTAAACAGAAATACTGATGTACAAAAGGTTGCGCCATCCCTAGAAGTGTCGTTTCAAAGACAAATGACCCATGTTTGTTGATAAACATTTTATGCAGGTTTTTTTTTTTGTTTGTTTGTTTGTTTTTTTACCTGAGATATTCCTGATGTTCAATAGTGGAAGGGTCGAGAACGGTCAAGAAGCAATTGTATTGAGTTGAGCAATTAATCTAGTTCAAAAAATGGCTTTACCTGTGATGATCTGAACATTTCCACGGTGTATTCTCTGGGGAGGGGAGGGGAGGGGAGGGGAGAGGGGGGGGTTTGGGGAGGGGCGGAAGAAGAACAGACAGGGTAGGTGGGGGGGGGTGGAGGGATGAGGGGGGGGGGGGATTGATGAGGAGAAGGGACGGAGGGAGGTGTGGTATTTGACGTACGGATTGATTGGTGGCTGGTTGGGTTTGCCTGGTGTAATAAGGCTTGACAACCCACTTTCCTCAATTGCTTGACAACAGATTGCAAGCTAAGTATCTGCGTTCGGCACAGAGGGGGGGGGGGGGGGGGGGGGGGGGGGAGGGGGAGGGGGGGATGAGGGGGGGTGGGGGGAGTAGGGGGGGGGGGTTTGGATAGGAGGGTGGCGGTGGTGGGGGGGGGGTCTCTAGGGGGCTCAGAGTGGGTGGGGGGTGAGGAGGAGTGGAGTGTTTTTGAACAGTGTTGAAGGAACTAAGGGTGTGTCCACGTGCATTTGGTTGGGAGACAGCATCATCTGACGAGAGAGAGAGAGAGAGAGAGAGAGAGAGAGAGAGAGACGAGAGGAGAGAGAGAGAGAGCGTGCTTGTGCGCTTCATTATCTCAATTGCTTGTCCTTTAGGCCTACCAGAGTAGTGGCTATGTTTATTCACCATTTTCACGCCTACCAGTAGTGGCTATGTTATTCACCATTTTCACGCCTACCAGTAGTGGCTATGTTATTCACCATAATCACGCCTACCAGTAGTGGCTATGTTTTCACCATAATCACGCCTACCAGTAGTGGCTATGTTTTTCACCATAATCACGCCTACCAGTAGTGGCTATGTTTTTCACCATAATCACGCCTACCAGTAGTGGCTATGTTATTCACCATAATCACGCCTACCAGTAGTGGCTATGTTTTTCACCATAATCACGCCTACCAGTAGTGGCTATGTTTTTCACCATAATCACGCCTACCAGTAGTGGCTATGTTATTCACCATAATCACGCCTACCAGTAGTGGCTATGTTATTCACCATAATCCACGCCTACCAGTAGTGGCTATGTTATTCACCATAATCACGCCTACCAGTAGTGGCTATGTTATTCACCATAATCACGCCTACCAGTAGTGGCTATGTTATTCACCATAATCACGCCTACCAGTAGTGGCTATGTTATTCACAATTTTCACGCCTACCAGTAGTGGCTATGTTATTCACCATGATCACGCCTACCAGTAGTGGCTATGTTATTCACCATGATCACGCCTACCAGTAGTGGCTATGTTATTCACCATGGATATGATATTCACCATGATCACGCCTACCAGTAGTGGCTATGTTATTCACCATGATCACGCCTACCAGTAGTGGCTATGTTAATTCACCATGATCACGCCTACCAGTAGTGGCTATGTTATTCACCATGATCACGCCTACCAGTAGTGGCTATGTTATTCACCATGATCACGCCTACCAGTAGTGGCTATGTTATTCACCATGATCACGCCTACCAGTAGTGGCTATGTTATTCACCATGATCACGCCTACCAGTAGTGGCTATGTTATTCACCATGATCACGCCTACCAGTAGTGGGCTATGTTATTCACCATGATCACGCCTACCAGTAGTGGCTATGTTATTCACCATGATCACGCCTACAGTAGTGGCTATGTTATTCACCATGATCACGCCTACCAGAGTAGTGGCTATGTTATTCACCATGATCACGCCTACCAGCAGTGGCTATGTTATTCACCATAATCACGCCTACCAGCAGTGGCTAT
>JADBJO010017300.1:33673-38039 GCA_016801955.1 Conus betulinus | reverse complement strand
TCAGCCTTTTCTTTTTGTGGTTTAATCCAAGTGAACTCTACCAAATCACAGTAGCCAACAGCAGAGTTCCTTCTGACTGCCATTTCGAGGAAACCACACAGCCAAGCTGCTACATCCAAAATTGGTGCAGTGAATTCTGACAACGCATGCGGAAAGGGACAGTATCCACACCTATCCCAAAATGCTGTCTTGGACATGTCCCAAGGCGAACGGAGAACATGTGATCGTACCTTCGACCAGTTGAATTCGAACCAGTGGGGCATTCAAAAACAGTAAGTGTACAGTTACTTTCCAATCGCTGTGGTTGACAAAAAGATTCACAGATTCAGTTTAAAATGGTTTAGAGAAGAAACCTCTGCATGTTTTCAGAGTCCTCTGGCAAGCCGGTCAACTCGAGGGCAAGACCAAGAACTATTACGCTCTGCTCTATTGGATTTCCTATGAGGGCAGAGGTACACCGAAAATCATTACATAAGTTGTCACGAGACAGCACTAACTGACAATAATGATCAAGACCTGATCATATGCTTTCACTCCTTGCCCCCCTTCACCCTCTAAGTCCTTAGAAAACAAAAAAATGTGAGGCATATTTTCCCTACTTTACGCAGAGACAAGAAATGCCATGGTTTTGTATCCCAAAAATAAATGTCACCGGGGAGTAGACCACACCCCAAAGAACAATTTCTGTATTGAAAATCACTCGGCTCTCCTTCACCTTCCATGAGTACATTTTTCTTTTTTTTTACTTAGCTTCATCCCATCTAACCCTTTCTCACGAATATCTTTTCCTTTTTTGGAAAGGGGAGGGAGGGAGGTGGGCAAAGGATTGTTTGTTCAGCAGCAGTCTATGACTCTAACAAACAAACATACTGGGCTCCCATCCCCTCAACCACCTCCTGGACAAAGTCATTCACCAGGTGAACAATTCTGCATTTATGGCTCAGTTTTCAAACACCATAACTGCCATTCCCTCCTGAATTTTCCAGGAATTTCCTTTCTTTATTTAGAAATGAATCCCTAATCTGTGAAAACATGCAGAATTTCAAAATGTTTGTTTGGGTTGTGGGGGAAGGACATTTATGAACAGGAGTGATATAAGTGTGACACAAATAAAGCCCAATGACGATTTGTGGATGTTGGCATGGTATGTATGGAAAATGAATTTTCTTTTTATTCCAACAGTTTGTCACTGAAACATAAGAAGATCAGAAATGCTTCTTTTTTCAGTTAAAAACCTGAACTGCCCCTTCTTCCATCCACCCTACTCCTTCAGCCCCTGCTTCCCAAATTTCCCACTCCAGAAAATCAGCAGATACAGGAACAGAGAGGGCAAAGGTGGAGTGTTTGAAAACCCCAGTGATCAACAGTGATCAATACAGAAGAGAGCTAGCTTCAGAACAGCGCCTGAAGGAAAACTGCCAAGCAGGACGTGGCTAGGATGGCTGAGCGTTTTGCAGGGAGAAAACTTACCATTTGACTTTTTCTCCAAGATGTCGCAGTCGGCAGCTCTGCTGTCGGCTTCGTGGGTGACGGGTTTCTGTCGAATTAGGCGAATGGAGCTGCGAATCTGCATGGGGTCGATCTCCACTTTCTCTCCACTGATCCCTGTTCAACAGCAAGTTTAGTGCGCTCGGTTTTATGCAAGTGTGTGGCTGTTTGTGTGCCTGCATGTGTGTGTGTGTTTGTGCATGTATGTGTGTATGCATTTTTGGTGGAAAATGTGTGTGTATGACAAAGAGCACTGAAACTGATCCTTACTTTCTTTGAAAATAATTACTTGTAACTTTTCAGACCTCCATCAAAAAATGCACGAAGAACTCTCTTGCAGTCCTCCGCATATTGCAAGTTTTTTCTTTGAATCAAGTTCTGGTTCTGAATGTGAAGAATGATGAACCAAAGTTGTGGTCTTATGCAGGTGGACATGGAGAAACTCATGTTGACCTCATTGTGATCAATGATCTCCCTTACAAATGCTTGGTTTCTAGACATGCTTTCATGTGGGTAAAGCACACTGTAGGTTACGCAGCGGACACAAATTTTCGTGAAGAAAAAACAATGGAAAATCTCATTTTCTTTTCTTTCCTCCTCAGTAATTTTTCACCCGAAAAAAAGCCTTTCCACTGTTTTACCAGAAAGTTCAATCAGAACAAATCACATTCTCAATGAATCAAATCAAGAGTGGGCAGCTGTACTCCTTTTGAACATCCGACAAAATCAACTTGAGGGCAACAACAAAGTAAAAAAATGAGTGTATGGATATAGGTTTTCTTTTTTTTTTTTTGAAACAGACTTTTTCAACCCTCCTTCCCTTTCTCCTGAAGGGGAAAAAAAAAAAACCGTCCACGGAAATGCTTGATTCCATCCACCTCCCCTTCCCCCAAAGTAATCTAATTTTCCCAAATTAGCATGCAAGATTGAGTTCTCCACTGCTGAAATCAGTTTGTTTCAAAACTTCCCATGTTCACTGTGAATCTTTACTCAAACAAGGCATGGACCAACTACAAAGATAGAATTAAAATTATCTTCTTAGACCCATCCAATACACACTTCCATAGACCTGAGCATCTGGAAGGTAAGTCAGGAATAATGACAAGGATCTTCCGATCTTCTCAGGCCTTTCTCTAGAAGCGTAAAACCAGCATTTTCTATCATGCCAAATTTTTTTTTGCCCCCAAAATTTCTCCTAGTTTCACTGTAAGAGCCCTTTAACCCGAACTGGCATGGGGTGACTAGAAAGAATCAAACTGACCATCAGCTCAGCCAATACAGGCTTCCATTCACACCCAAGAACAACGATGGTAAGCTAGCGCACATGTCCAGCAGGACCTCAAATTTGTCAGGCCTTTCCTTGGGGATGTGTTTACCAGGGAGGTGGGAGAGAGTTCCAGCCACACCAAAAAACTCCTGACGGGCAAACTGCGCCTGCAGGGTCACCGACGGCCATGGGCTGACCAACAGAGCAGAATCAGGACACTCTGTGGATGACCAATGATGTAGTCAAGTCAGGTACATGAATGTGTTTTGACTGGAGGAGTTGAACGAAAAGTGTCAGACCCATACTGCAATCCTCCAATGTAAAGAAACCCTCAACTCTGGCATAACCAGTGGCGGTAACGATGGAGCAGACAACATTAGCTGAGTGATGAAACAGATGATGCATGTGAAGACGGTTGTGGAAATTTTAACACAACCCTCGCTCAGGTAAGAAGCAAGGAATTTGGGGGATAAAAAAAAATGACCCTCGGTAATGTGTACTGAAAATTGTAACCAGACTTGGTCCTCGGTCATGTAAGGAACAAGGAATTATTATCAAAAATTGCCTTTGGCAATGTGTATTAAAAAACTATAACTTGACTTTGATTTTTCGTTCAAGAAGGGAGCAAGGAGTACGTATCAAAAATGACCCTTGGCAATGTGTATCTGGGCAAACAAAATCTGTCAGCTTGCATTAGGACACTGTCTTTTCTAGTCAGCTGATGACCAATGTGAGAAACAGGCTTACACCGAGTCCTGGAGTGGGAGGAGAAAGGGGGCATACCTAGCTGCACTTCAGTGTTGCACGCAAGTCGGTGCAGCATCATGACCTAGTATGACTTGTATTGGACTGGTCAAGGAGTCCGCCACCTTGGACAGCTCCCCCTGGGGGTCTCTCCTCCTGGTCACCCCCGCGTGTACCTGCCACATCAACTCAGTGTACAGGTACACATGTTTCAGCTAGATATGTGCATGCTAAGCGTATATTCACCGAATCATTCATAAAACTGATTGTACAGGAATGCTTACATTGACACCAACATTTGCGTTTGAACTGTTTAAGCATATGTGCAATTTTATATGGATAATCTCACACTCCTCTCATTTTTTTTCCAATATGAAGTGAGAAAAAAAAAAAAGAATTTTGGATGCTTGTTTTTCTGTAACTGGTGCTCTCTCCCTCCTCCATACTGTCCCTTTCACCCTGTCACGCACATACACACATACACACACACACATACACACATACACCACACACACACACATACACACACACATACACACACACCCACACATACACACACACACACACACATACACACAAACACACACACACAACACACGCACACTACACACACAACAACACACACACAACACACACCATACATAACACACACACACACACACACACACACACACACACACACACACACAAACACACACCACACAACACAACCACAAACACAACAGAACACACACACACACACAACACAAACACACACAAACAGACACACACACACATTTGTTTTCCTAACATGCACTTCTTTCTTTTTTTCTCTCCACCGACTCGCTCAGACACATGCATACATACATACAAGGAACAAGAAATATA
>JADBJO010017300.1:21173-28673 GCA_016801955.1 Conus betulinus | reverse complement strand
TCCCCGGAGTACCAGGCAGCTAAGGTACTTTTTACTGCAGAAAAGCCTAAAAAGCCTTACAATTTTTTTTTTAAGGTCTGTGTTCAACACTGGTATGTTCTGTATTCTTCATTTCAGTCATTGCTGTTAATCAGCTCCATAGTTGCAAGGGAGATCATTCTGGTGTCTACCATAATTGTGGCAAAATTACTTCCCTTCTCTCCCCATTTCACTTTTGGGGAATCCTGTTATTTGGTGACGGTTTCACGCCGGGTTGGGATAAGGCATTTGTCTGGACAGGTAAGAATGAGAAAAATGGCAGCAGAACAGTCATTTACACTTACAGTCCCTGAGGCATCCCTTTCGCCCTCACTTTCTTTTTGCTACTCCTACCCTGCCGCCCACTCCCATCCCCACCTTCCTCCATCCAGCAAGCAAAACTTTAGCCCAACACACATCTGGTCCTCACTGATTTCTCTTCTAACACATTTTAGGCAGGATTTTCTTTTTCTTTTCTTTCTTTTATTAAATTTTCAGGGAATTTGCCATCTCCGGTGATATACTGTTCACCATTAAAACACAGTTCAATCTTCAACTTTGCAACAGTGAAAAAAAAAAAACCCAATCTGCTTCTTGTACTGCTAAGCATTTGAGGAACAAACAATATAATAAATATATATATAACAAAGAATATAACAAAGAGAAAAAAAATTACTGCAGACACAGTGTGTCATAAACACACACACACACACACACACACACACACACACACACACACACACACAAAAGGAAAAAAATGTGTCAATCCATGCACTGACGTTGGTTGGGTTTGCGGGCCTCGGTGGTGTACTGCCAGAGATCAGGCCAATCAGCTCCTGCACCTTGGCGGTGGTGGTCACCATTACTGTCATGGGGTATGGCCTTTGCTCCGCCTCTGCCATCGTCAGGAAGATGTCAATCTTCTTGGTCGACCCCACACATGACTGAAAATTACACAAGACTTGGTGGATGTATGTTGATAATCTACAGTGAACGAGATGCAATTCAAATGGCAAAAAAAATGGTAAAAAACCTCAAACACACTGTAGATTGTTCTTCCCTCTTAACCCCCCCCCCCCCCCCCCCCATCACCTTCCATTACAACTTTTCCCTATCCCTCCCTTTGACGCAATGTATTTTAGCATTTTTGTTTGAGATTAAGTAACTATATTTTTCATCTATATTTCCCTAAAGAAAAAAAAGATTTGTATCATTCTAATATATTTTACTGTATTCTCACTATAGAGATTCTTGTAGGTACTATAATATGCAGGAAACAAATGTTGGAGAGATAGTGTATACATGAGTCTGAGTGTGTTTATGGGTGTAAAACTATGTGTGTATGCAAGTGTTTAGAGCTTTTTCAAAACACATACACACACACACACACACACACACACACACACACACCACACACACACACACAAGTGTCAATCTTTCACCTGATATCACTGTAAGTGAAAAGATGCTAACCTGAAGAAAGAACAAGAAGTCAAGAGCTACAAAATACTTACCCTGCCATCAAACTTGGCATACTCGGAGAAGTGGTTGTCTCCTCGCTCACTGTACTCTAAGAACATCTTGGTCATTTTGGACATCTGCACACACCGGCAGGCCAGTACACCATCACTGCAAACTCCTCGAAACACCAACCACGGTTGTTGTCTTCATCCCTTCATTTTCTGTGGCTCTCTGTAAGCCCTATCTCAATTTTCAAAACTGTTTCTTCTGGTGTGGCATGCAAACCTTCTGCTTTCCATGAGAAAGTCGGCATGTATACCAAACCCTGTTCCGCTTTGGAATGTTTCTCTTTGTCTTGCACCTGAATATGACCCGGTCTACTTGCTATTGCCTCAATCATTTCACCTGTGTATTGCAGGTGTTAACATTCCACCTGCCACTGCTGTGTACGCTGCTGACTGACACTGGCTTTTTGTTTTGTCCCTGTCCTCTTTTTGCCGGGTTAGCACTGTTATAACCTGACGTCGATTCCAGTTCCCCACACACACAGAGATGCATCCAGGATTGTTCTTCAACAATCCAATTGCCAACAATCAACATGAAAATACCAAAGTCTGGCCATCATGAGGACACCCACCAGACGAGTCCATGCTCTTCTGCCAAGTCACTTTCATGGTTTTCAGTGGTGCCTGTGTCAAACAGACCTAAGGAGGAGGTCAACTAGTAGGCATCCTGCATCATCAATCATTTACCTGAGACAGCAGACTGGCTTCTATCATTACCAACACATTAACGAACTAACGATAGATACCTCACCAATCTGACAGTTATGGGAAAATCAAAGAGGCTTAAGAAATTATTGGTATGAGAATGCTCATAAGATATAATAAAGAAAATTAAACAATCTCTAGTTTGCAGTGTAGATAACTGTGACTTTAGCCCTTTCATCGAAATCATGGCTATAAATCAAAGTATCAGCTGCTGAAGCGCACACCTGTGAGAATTCTACCTGATGGTGCAAAACCTCGAGTTGTCAACTTTTGTCAAAGCCAGGTTGTGGCAGTCACCAGAAAAAGAAAATCCTATGATGGTGCATTTTTTTGGTTCAGCTGACTAGCTCCTGTGCTTTATATATAAAAAAAACATGGAACTCTGGCTACTGGCACAGCTAAACGCACAGGGCAAGCCTTCTCCCACAGCCGTTGTCAGTTGTCTGACGCAAAGTGGGCCCTGAAGTCTACACTACATTGTTTGTCGTGTCACACAGTATCGAGCTGAGATGACCTTAGGTCAGAGTAAGCGTCCATGTAACGATCTTCATCCTCTGAAGGCGGCAGTAAATCCTCTGAGGACAGAATCAGGCTGCCAACATGGCAGAGATAAAAAGAGAAAAATTATGAAGCAGTCAGCTCCCCCTATGAGATGGGGAAATGGAACACAACTGTCAGGGTGAATTATTAAGGAATATCGACCCAGGAGTGCTTACCACACACATGTATGCATGCAAGTGCATGCATGCACACACTTACACGCACACGCACACACACACACACACACACACACACAGGTCTCTCTCTCAGACACACACACACACATACATACACACACACAAGCTCTCTCATACACACACACACTGACAAACACAAATGATAACATACATATTAACACATGCACACACACACACATGTGCACATGTACACACACAGAGACAAACCCGCATGATAACATACATATAAAGGTATGCACACCACACACACACACACACACACACACACACACACACACACACAAACACATATACACTCACACAAATACAAATGCACACACACGCACATGCACACAACACACTGTACATCTGTACACTACCCTTGGGATGTTCCACGGCTTGGACCTCTTTCTTCTCAAAACAGGGCACTTCTTTCTTCCGCTGTCAACATCATCATCATATCACATGCCAACATTATCATCAATATAACATGTCAACATCATCATCAATATCCACGTCAACATCATCAACATCACATGTCAACATATCATCGTATAACATGTCAACATCACCATCAATATCACCTGTCAACATTATTATCAGTATCATATGTCAACATCATCACCAATATCACGTCAAATCATCAATATCACAATCATCATCAAATGATTCGTTAACACACCAGTTTAAGTGTGTACAAAATCAGATATATTTTCAAACCCAAGGGGCCTTGCTACATAAGATCCACAGCCCACGCTAGTTTTAAAACACCTATAAAACCAGTCTCTGGTTCCCCCTCGAGCTATGTGGCACTTGGGATCATGCGCCACAGCAGTTAAATCTTTTAACCACCCATCTGTCTTGTACATCACAGCAATTACACTTTTAACCACCCATCTGTCTTGTACATCACAGCAATTACACTTTTTTAACCACCCATCTGCCTAGTACATCACAGTAATTACACTTTTTAACCATCCATCTGTCTTGTACATCACAGCAATTACACTTTTTAACCACCCATCTCTCTTCTACACCACAGCAATTACACTTTTAACCACCCATCTCTCTTCTACACCACAGCAATTACACTTTTTAACACCCATCTCTCTTCTACACCACAGCATTTTTAAAACGTTTTAACCACCCATCTGTCTAGTACATCACAACAAATACACTTTTTAACCACCCATCTGTCTAGTACATCACAGCAAGTACACTTTTTAACCACCTATCTGCCTGGTACACCACGGCAATTAAACTTTTTAACACCCATCTGCCTGGTACATAATAAATAATAATAATAATGAATACTTATATAGCGCCTATTCTCAGCTAGAGGCCAAGCTCTAAGCGCTTTACAATCAACACTTGTTTACACAACGGGCTGCCTACCTGGATAGTGCCGACTGAAGAGCTGCCAGCTGGCGCTTCATTCAGTCGTTTCCCGTGTCATCCAGTCAGTATCGTTCAATATCGATCACTCATTTTCCTTACTTCCTTCATTCTCTTCCATTTCTCACTCAGGGTGCATGCTATGTGTAACGTGTCATCCATACCAACGGCCAAACTGGCCTACTCTTCCGAATGTTGGTGATGGGATTTTACGTGTGTGCAAGATGTTATGCGTGCGTTCACACACGGAACCTCGGTTTATAGTCTCATTCGAAGGACTGTATGGGAAATGGAGTCAGAACCAATGTTAACTCCGAGGGAAAAAATCCCCCTGTACCGAAACGCCCCGGCGGAGGTTCGTACCCGCAACCCCAGGATCACCAAGATTACGAGTCAGGCGCTCTACCAACTGAGCTATTCCGGCTCCTCACAGCAATTAACCACCCATCTGCTTGGTACATCACAGCAATTACACTTTTTAACCTCCCATCTGCCTGGTACATCACAGCAATTACACTTTTTAAGCACACATCTGCCTAGTACACCACTGCAATTAAACTTCTTAACCACCCATCTGCCTGGTACATCACAGCTATTACACTTTTTAACCGCCCATCTGTCTTGTACACCACAGCAATTACATTTTTTTAAACTCGTTAACATCTTAACACCAATCCTTCTGTCCACCTTATTCGCAATACACCTACCGAGGGTAACCCTGTTTTCCATTTCCAAACAGAAGGGGTGAGCATGAAGACACATCATTTCAAACCTTTAGCTTTTTTTTTTTTTTTTTTTTTTTTTTTTTTTATCTCTGATGGGTGTCATTTGCGATGTCCTTCATAAAAATCCTAATTTTTTTTTTTCTTTTTCTTTCTGAAACGGTGCCTCTTATTGCAGAAAGCTCCCTAAATTACCTGTACAGGAACAAAACAAAGGGCAGTCTGGGGTGGAACAGTAGCTACCTGGTAATGGTGAATGGTGGTGAATAGGCTGAAATCAGCGATTTTTCCATATGATGTTTATCTGTCTGCTAGCCAGAGAAGCAAATGATGTGAAAATGAAAAGTGAACCCCTACCTGTGAGGGTGGTGGGTGGGTCTTTCAGGTAAAAATCAAAGTGACCCCTACCTGTGAGGGTGGTGGGTGGGTCTTTCCAGGTGATGTTTTTGATCTTCCCTTTGTTCTGTTTGTCTTTTCTCATCATGTCCAATCGCTGAGCCGTGTTGGAACGACGGCGATGAGCCCCTGCACACGACCACAAAAACTCTGCATACAACATTAGCTCGATAATGAACTGATCCATTTGATGACTTTACTGAAGAGATTTTACAAATGAATTAAAAAGAAAACATAAACTTGACAATGAAAAATTCTCACAAATTCTACCAGCAAATTTCTGCTTCTATGCAGTTTTGAATATATCGAGCTCTCTCTCTCTCTCTCCACTTATCCTATTCTACTCTGCACACCTTCCCAACCTTTGTCGTCTGCTTTCCTTCAGTAGTCTGTGTGTTTATAGTTTCCCTATGCATGTATGTGTGCAGGTGTTTATGTGCAAGTGTCTGTACAGATGTGCATATCTGCACATGTTAGAACGGGTTTTTTGTGTTCGTTTTCAGCAGGTGGCAATTTGCAGTTACGGCTTTAGTCTTCTATATGTCTGTCTGCTTTTTTTTCATCTACAAAGGTGCAGTAAAGATGCAAGCACCCCACCTCCCCACCCCGCCCCAAATCAATATGACTGTAAATTCTGAACAATAAGCACCACAACCTCACCACAAATACCAAAACCATCACCCCTTCCTCCCCTACAAACCACAATTATGATCTACCCCTAGAGGTACATACCATCACCATGATCACCCCCCAAAAACACCCTGTCCCTAAACCGTATCTCCTTTGTCCTCCCTCTTCCCCACCACACCTGAGATCTACATCAGCAGGAGCATGCCACCCCCTCCCCCCCCCCCAACACACACCACACACATACGCACAACACACTTGTACACACACTCACAAAGCACACACACTTGTACACACACACACTCACAAGCACACACACACATCACATATATTTTCCCTCTCCTACAACAGCGTGTCTCTTATACCAACAGGAACATAACACCACCACCACATGACCCCATACACACACACAACACACACACACACACACCCACACACACACACACACACACACCACATATTTTCCTCCGAAAATAGTTGAGTTTTACATCCTCATAGCGAAGCTTTTAGGGACATGTCTTTCATTCACGGTAGCCTTTGGTTGCCCTCCATATACCACATTTACTTATATCAACAGGAGCACACACACCACCACCACATGACCCACACCACCCATACCTTACCCCCCACCCCCCATCACAAGTAGGATCTGCATCACCGAAGCGCACAACTCATCATATTTATCCCTACTCCCTCCCCGCCCCCCCACGTCTTTCCTCCCCTCCCCCCCCCCTCCTCCCTCCAACTATGATTTACACCATCACAAACACACCACCATCCCCACCATCATCACAGTCAGCAGACAAAAGACCCAGAAGAAGAAGAAGGAGGAGAGGATGGGGTATTACCATAGTCCATGTCAGGGAGAATGTCGTAGGAGTGAGAGATGTCACACCGTCTAACGAGTCCTGTCCATCGCTCAGCGCCCCGCTCTGGTCTGACCAGTCCCCCCTGCCGAGAAAGAAACAGCTTCTGTTCTCATCATTACCATCAGTGTCTTTGGATTTTTAGCTGTTTCACGTTTCGTTCCTCTCTGACCATCATCATTCAAACAGGGCTCCTTATCTCCCTTCATGAAAAGACTTCCACACACACAAAAGCAAAAATTTTCAGGGAGTGAGGAGGGTGAGGGATGGGAATGGCAGGAGCGACCATGACTTCGAGGAGGAGGGGGGGAGGGGGGGAGGGGGGGAAGGGGTGAGGAGGGAGTGGGAGGGGGGAGGGGGGGGGGGGGGGGGGGGGGAAGGGGGGGAGGGAGGAGGGGAGGGGGGGAGGGGGGGAGGGGAGCAGAGCTCCGTTATTTTCTATGCGTGGGTGCACAATGCGAATCACTCAAACACAAAAGAATCATGTTCATCATTCAAAACGTGATGTTCTGTTTCGATGCACAAAATG
>JADBJO010017300.1:0-20898 GCA_016801955.1 Conus betulinus | reverse complement strand
TTACATAATTTTAGCCTGTTGGTGGTCTTCCTTTATGAGTTTTGTAAGCATTCGTCAGGATTTCTTTGTTTTATTATTTTTGTATAACCTCGAACTCTCAGGAGGCGCGGCCTACTCCTCCTACAGGCCCCAAGTCGTGACAGGGTTCTAGAACTTATTCTTGTATATCCTTCAGCTCTGGGCGATCTGGTCAACCATATGGTAGTCAGTGTGTTCACATCGATCTGTCCATTTTGTCATTTTTGTTGTTTTATCACTCTCTTGTAAATTAAAGATAATTGAGGTGTGACTCTCTTTTTTCTTTTCATCTTTCTCTGCGAAACTCTCGGACAGTTTCGTTTCCGACCACCTCATTCTCATTTTTTTTCACGCATCTCTGGCGTTCCTGCTTTTTCAATTGATCCAATCCTTGTTTCAAAGGAACTGGAAAAAGGCTTTAGCAATAATCCAACAGGGTCCTTTTTTACCTTTCACCTTCGAGACATCCCTCATACACCCACTGTGACTTCGAGTGATTGTCCTTCACACAAGAAAGTGCATTCTTCTTTCCGGTGAAGTGCAGTGCACTCTTTCATGTGCCAAAAACGATTCGCAGTCATGGCAAGCAATGCTTATCCTGATCCTCCCCCACTGTACTTTCGATTTTCAATGCATTGGTTAAAAGAACTTGTAGCACCTAGCATCAGCTACATGACATTGTACCTTTGCTTTTGTCTGGAGCGGGCCGACCGACTTGGTTATCTGATGTGACTATTGTTTTGACCCTCACCTCTTGCGCATGCTTACTGACTATCTTTAGTACTGCAATATCGGAAAAGGAAAAAAAAAAACCATCTCCAAAACGAAAGAGTAAAGTAACGCTTATTCTGCTTTCCAGAAGCGACCGCAATCAACCAATGAATTATTCTGTCCTTTGGAGGAGGTCGTGCGAAAAGAAAAACAAATCAAAAAAAAACAAA
Source organism: Conus betulinus (assembly GCA_016801955.1). Classification (NCBI taxonomy): domain Eukaryota; kingdom Metazoa; phylum Mollusca; class Gastropoda; order Neogastropoda; family Conidae; genus Conus; species Conus betulinus. Next base: position 19,939 of record JADBJO010017300.1, on the reverse strand, counting down.
AAAACACCGGTTAGTGAGTCGGAGCCCCCCCCCCGGACACAAACGTGTTTCGATAATTGTGGCGCTCTGGGGCAGACGGGAGCAACCAAAAGAGGAATAAAAATGCAAAAACCCCACATCTCGGTTTGTGGAAATGGTTATAAAAAAGCACAATCGAATGCAAATGAAATTTTTTTTACTACGACGGGTGAATTAAGATACAATGAATAACAAGAAACGAAACTATGATGAAAATCAGCAAAAGACGATGGTTGTAGTTTAAAAAGGACTTGGTCACATGTTGAGTGCTGAGTGCATTCAGAAGCTCTTCTGTGATTTGTTGATGGGTGAAATTCTGTCGAAATTTCAATGAATATTTGAAAGAGAACAAACCAACTTTTTCATTTCGGCTCCAATTTATTAACGGAGTTTTATTTATAACCCCACAACATAACCAAAAAAAAAAACTCTTTCTTTAGGACAAGAAAACTGGAAAATTTAACTAACAAAATCTCGGAGCTCTCTGAACCCTCCCTGATGCGAAAGCGAAGCCCGACCTTTGACCTTTCTGAAAGGCCTAGTAGTATTAGTGAGTAGTAGTATAGTAGCGTAGTAGTCAATATCTTCATTGCAATTCCATCATATCATAAAACAGTTTCTCTAAATTTTGAACCTTATCTAAAAAATTCTTGAAAGTATTAATATCAGGTGCAATGCAAATTTAATGAAAGCAGGTAATTCGTTCCTAGTGGTTAGCAACTCTACATGAAAATGAAAATTCACATTGATTAGTATTACAGTGCTTTATAAAAAAAAACCCTTCCTTCAGAGACTTCTATTACTCCAAGTTGTGCAACAGAAAAGAAAGTGCTCAACGTCAATATCATCATAGCCATTAAAGATCTTATAAACTTGAATTAGGTCACCTCTGATCCTTCTTCCCCTCAGCGAGTGCAGATTCAAAATTTTCAATCTTTCATTATACGATAAGTTTTTGCAATGCTTTAACAATTTGGTAGCTCGTCTTTGAACTTTTTCTAACATTATTGATTGACGCTTTAAAAAAGGGCTCCAATCACATTAGCATACTCCAAATGTGGCCTGACAAAGCTTTGTATAATTTCAAAAAAAAAGTATCTTTATCTAAATAAGTAAAACTTCTTTTTATGATACCTAACATTTGGTTAGCTTTATTTACCACTCTCTGTAAGTGGGGGTCAAATGACAACCTGCTATCGAAGGTAACACCCAAGTCTTTTTCTTCAGTAAGAAACCTCTACTTGGTGATAAACATCATTCTCCATCATCAATTTTATATTCATTATTCTGATTTATTATTCCCGACATGCAATACACCACACTTGGTCATAGTGAAATACAGATTCCACGACTCAGACCACTCTTGCAGTTGTGTAGATATCGTTTTGAATACAAGTACTCTTTGATGCACAATTTGTAAATCTTAGTATCATCTGCGAATATTTTACATGGACTGACAAGGTTATCTGGTAGATCATTTATAAAAATTGTGAAAAGAGACCGGTCCCAGTATACTACCTTGAGGGATACCGCTAAGTAATTACATTTATTTGATTTGGCTGCCCCTACTCTGACTTGTTGAGTTCTATCACTGAGTTCTATCACACAACAGAAAAGTTCTGATCCATTAAGTTAATAAGGGGCGTGTCCGCCAATAAAAAAAACCTTACTGTACGTTGCTTAGCTTTATAAGGGTCTTGATCCTCTTATATGGCCGGAACCAATATCAAAAGCTGTTCTAAAATAATCCCATGTGTATGATAATATATCAAATTCTTGTCTGCCATCTCAAATTGTTTGTTATATACCCTCCATAACCTCTCCGTGTCTGCCATGATCGCTTATTTTTGTTACAATCCTTGTTGGGTTTTGTCGTTTGTGTGACACATGTTTTTTTTTTTCGAAAACCATGTTGACATTTACAATATAAAATTAGTATCCTGTAAAATAGGAGACCCACTGATCTCTGACAATACTTTCACTAAAACCTTGCATAAGATACAACTAGACTTACAGGTCTGTAGGTTGCTCGGGTCACATTTTTGATTACCTTTCTTAAAAAATCGCGCTGTCACCTCTGCCGTTTCACAGTCTTCAGGTAGGTACACACCAGTTTCAAGTGTCTTTGCTTATTAAAAAAATGAACACAGTGGAACAGATCGTTCCTCACAAACATCTCTTTTAGTACCCTTGTGGCAATAAATCAGACCCCTTGGCCTTATTATTGGTTTAGTTTGTTTTAATTTACTCTCCACAGCTCTGGGAGTTACTCAAATTTCTGTTAAGATTTACGCCCATTTAACATAGCAACCTTCTCTCAAAGTCTGGAATGTCGCATAATTTTCTTGGGTAAAAAACACTTGAAAAAAATGTATTTAACATTTTGAAGCCTTATCCATGTCGTCCACCACAACTCATTTTCATTTGCTGTTGCACATACCTCCAAAACTTTTTGGATTTATTTTACCTTCTTTGGCGATCTGCTTCTCATAATTCTTCTTCTTATTCTTTAACAACTTTTTACATTTGTTTCTTTCCTTTATGTATTTTCAGATAAGCATAACCTGATTTAGTGGTAAGGTATCTTTTGAACAGTTTATATATTTCTTTTTGATGATACATCTGAACGCTGTCTTATTCATCCATACGGTTGTACTTTTTTGTTAGTATCCCTAACTTTAACTTTAGGGATACATTTCTCCATACCATTATGCAGTAATCTTTTTATGTAGTTCCAACTCTCTTTGCTATTCATTTTTAACATCACAGACCAATCATGATCTTTAACAATCTTTCTAAGCTTATGATAATCACCCTTGCTAAGTTTGTAAATATACTTAACTTTTCTGGGTTTTTCGTTTTTTTTTTTTACTTTTTTGTTAGAAATGTGAAGCTGAAATGCCAAAACGTCGTGGTCGCTTTTTACCCACTGGGTCAAGATGTACAATGTCCGAAATAAGATTATCTTCGCTTACAAGTATCCAGTCGTCCAATGGTAGGGTTTTGATCAACTCTCCTCCTTGTCGGTTTGTTTACCTTCTTTTTCAAAAAGGAATCTAGCTGCACATTTTTGTTTAAAGCTGTCATTCTTTTTTCTCCTGTCCATTTTCCATCCCAATGGACGCCTGGAAAATTAAAAGTCGCCCATAAGCACACCTTAGTATACTTTGATACCACATCAGATTTAAGTATTTGAAATAATTTCCGATCATTTTCTTCACTGCTAGTGTTCGGGCTTCGGTAAATACATCCGAAACAAAATTTACCATCTTGAACACTCGGATCGACTGAGCACCACACACTTTCCTGAAATTCGCACACATTTTATTCCTCACACTTTTGTGCATTCATTGATTCTTCAACATATAATGCTACACCTCTTAACTGATATTTGTTTACAAACATGTCATAATTAGGCTGGCAAAACTCCAATTCATTCAAAAAACAGTTGGGTGCTTCGGTTTTATTTCCGTCAGTGCTATAACACTAGGTTTGATTTCTATTCTTGCAAAAAAAAAAAAAAAAACTGCTTTTTTTTAATTCAGTAAACCATCAACATTAGAGCAGAAAAACTGAACCCCCTTCTTCCTTTCCCGAACAAAAAAATCTTTTTTTTCTGTCTACTATTACACTATTTACATGGTTGTATCTTTAGTCAGTTATGTTTTGGTTGGGGGTTTGTGGAAGAATCGGGACTCCACCTGTCGTGGGTTCGTACGAGCCCCTTTGTCAGAATCACAATTTATCGTTTTCTTATTCAAGTTATTGCTAGGTTTTGTTCGCCTGCCTCACTTCTTTTTCTAAGCTCTGAGAGCTGATTGATCTCTCTTGGTTGTTTTTTGGTGTAATCAGGATTCACATAAATTCTGTCTTGCTGTTTGGGACGTTCTTGTTCAGTTGGAGCTTTCTAACGATCTCTCTCTTTTTTTCTTCAGTTTTAAGTGTAACTCTCAACATCCTTGGTTTATTTCCCCCCCCTTCCAAACCTGACAGGTTCTGTAACTATCATCTGCTTCAACATCAACAAGTGGCAAGCAGAGATTTGGTAGCTTCGAGATCTCCTATTTTCTCTCTGGAATTGGCCGTTTTAGCGCTCTCCTTCAGGTTCACAATAACAACGTTCTTTTTTCTCTTCTCCACCTCCAACTTTTCTTCCAACATGTTCACCTAGTTTCCTGTCCCACAACCTCCTTAATCTTTTTTCCTCCAACTTTTTCGCCCATCAACCCCTTTTCAGACTTTCAAGCCGAGCACTAAGGAGTGAACTAGCAGGAGAGATCAAGTAATTTATCTAGTCTGTTATCCTGGCTTGATTTGATTTGGTCTTGATCATCAAAGGACATTGCTCCCCGAATACCCTTGTAAGTTGTTAGTAGTAGTAGTAGTAGTAGTTGTAGTAGTAGTTGTAGTAGTAGTAGTAGGGACCGGCTTGTTGGCCTTACGGCCTATTGCGTTCCCTCATTATTTTCCATTTTATTTCGGTCTGGTTGCATGTCTATCTAATAAATAACATTATATTCAATCCACACTAAAGAAAGAGATCTTTCAATTTAGGGTCTTCATCTGGGAGTTTGTTTTTTTTAAAAACTGTTGATGTCAGGTGCCTATTTGGTGTTAGTAGGCAGTGCATTCCAATAATTAGCAATTCTGAAAGCAAAACAAGACTTTCTTTGTTTGTATGGCAATGTCTGATAAAAAATCTTGCCTTCATTATTTCTCGTGCAACCCACTTCTGAGAATTTGAAAAGCGCATGCACATTAACATCATCACAAATTATGGAATATTAAAACAAAATTGGATTAGGTCTCCTCTGATCCTCCTTCCTTTCAGTGAGTGTAATTGGAGATAATGTAATCTTTTCTTATAGGTTAAATTGCTACACTCTTTCAGGATTTTAGTAGCTCGCCTTTGTACATTTTCTATCATTTTTGACTGTCTCTTGAGATGGGGGCTCAAATTACATTAGCGTATTCGAGATGGGGCCTAACAACATGCTTTAGATAACTTCACAAATGTCTCCTTTTTTTTTAGAAAGGTAAAAGTTCTCTTGATGAGTCCCCATCATCTGAAATTGCTTTGTTCAGAACTCTCTGGATGTGAGGATCAAACGATAGATCTTTATCAAAGGTTACTCCCAGATCTGTTTCTACATCACATGTATTTATTTTCTGCAATTCGTCGTTCACAATCATAGTATATTCAAACTGTTTATTCTTTTTGCCAATGTGCATCACACTTACATTTTGCTACACTGAAGTAAAGGTTCCATTTATCTGACTATTCTATAGCTTGTTTATATCCTGTTGGATCTTTGTGCTGTTTGGCGCCTTATCATATATTTTGTGTCATCTGCAAATATTTTGCATGTGGTTTGAGTCATGTCCGGTAAATCATTAATGAACACAGTGAATAATATGGGCCCTAAGATACTACCCTGTGGAACTCCACTTAGGACCTCAGATGTCTTGGATCTCTCTTCTCCCACTCTCACTAATTGTGACCTTCCTTTAAAGAAAACCTCTGATCCAGTTTAGAACATTACCATTTACTCCATATGCTTTTAGTTTAGTTAGCAGCCTTTCATGGGGGACAGAATCAAATGCCTTTCTAAAGTCCAAGTACATTATATCAATTGGTTCCCCATTATCTACCAATTTTGTTAGGTTGTCGATTACTTCTAGTAATTGTGTGACGCATGATCTCTTTTTCCTAAATCCATGTTTGGCATTTAGCATATAAGTCATTTTCAGTAAAATGAGCAACTACCACATCCCTTACAAAGCTCTCTAAAATCTTACATGCAATACAAGTCAAGCTCACCAGCCTGTAATTACCTGGGTCTGTTTTGGAACCTTTTTAAATATAGTTGGTGACCTCTGCAGTCTTCCAATCTCTAGGCAAGGACCCTGTTTCTAAGGATTTGTTAAACATACTACATAGTGGACTAGCTATCTCATCACTTACTTTTTTTAACACTCGTGGTGGAATGAGATCGGGACCTTGAGACTTGTTAGGGTTTTCAATTTCTTTTGCTTTAACTGCATGCGTGGTTACCCTTATCACATATAGATACACCATCAGATCGGAACACTCTGGTAAGTTTGGGACGCTACTTAGGTCCTCACGTGTAAAAACGCTAGAGAAGAAGTCGTTTAGCATTTCTGCCTTTTCTTTATCGTTATCTACCAAACTTCCATCTTTCCTTTTCAATGTGCCTATTCCAGTGTTATTTTTATCTTTTCTTTAACATATTTCCAGAACATTTTGGGTTTTACTTTTACTTTCTTTACCTATTTCTCTTTCGTAATTTTTACGGCTTCTCTTAACAAGTCTGTTGCTTAAATTCTTATTTCAATATATCTTAGATAATCCCGTCCTGATTTGGTGCACAAGTATCTTTTGAACATCTTATATTTCTTTTTGATTGTTTTAAATGCCCATCCATCCATATCAGCTTTATGTTTTCACCGAACCTATTTTCACTTTCGGAATGCACTCTTCCATACCTGTTGTTAGCACTCCTTTGAGGTGATTCCAGCTATCTTCTACATTCATTTGGTCCATAGTTGTCCAGTCGTGGTTACTTATAATACTTCTCAGTTGGTTATAATTTCCTTTGTTTAGATTGAAAGTATCTCTTGCCTTTGGTTTCATGTTGTAGTTTGTTAATACATAAAATTCAAAGGACAAATACATCATGGTCACTTTTTCCAACTGGATCCTGGTGTGTAATATCTGAAATAAGATTATCCTCATTCACTAATATCCAGTCATCCAAAGTTGGGTTCTGTCCTGGTCTCCTCCTTGTTGGTTGTTAACTTTCTGCATCAAGTATGCATCATTGATTCTGTCCACAATTTGCTCACCTTTTCTCCCCTGACCACTTTCCATCACATCTGACAAACGGGTAATTGAAATCACCCATAATCAATACTTTGTCAAATCTTAACATTATATTAGATTTTAAACAGGTCAAACATTTTTTCATCATTAGCTTCAGAACTCTCATTAGGACTTCTATAGTATGCAGCCAAGTAATGCTGTGTTTCTATCATTGGTATTAAATGTGCACCATACTCTTTCCTGGAACTCAGATGTGTTTAGTTCTTCACATTCACGTGCGTTTAAGGATTTCTCTGTATATAATGCTACCCCTCTACTTATTTTGATATTTAGAACATATCGTAGTTTGTAATATGGTATTCTAATTCGATGAAATTCTTAGCATTCTTGGGTTTTATTTTTCAGTGAGACCAATTACACTAGGTTTAATTTCGTGTATTCTCGTTTTAAAAAAAACTCTTTCTTTTTTTTTTCAAAAAGCTGTCCATATGGTGTGTATAGTACCAAGCATCCATTCACTCCATACCTTGCACTCTCATGACTCCCCTCTCTTACCATTCATTCTTCCATTTTTGTTTGTTTTATTTCACACTATGGACATGTCCTTGATCCAGTCAATCCCTGTCACTCCCACCACTGTTTCCTGCACCAGTCCTGCCATGGGTCGTTCTTGGTTTTATGGTCACTATCTTTCCTTGGGTATTGCTAAGTTTTTTTTCACCGTCTTCAATGCGTTTTTTTTAAAACTCATCCCTCAACATCTTATGGGTCTCGCGTTCTTTCATGGTGTGTTCTGGATTCACAAAGACTCTCTTGTCCTTGTCCCTCACTTCTCTGTTCAGTTCAGGGCCCTTTTTCTGGATCTCTCGCTTCTTGTTCTCCGTCTTGATAGTGACTCTCATAAATCTTGGTTTAATTCCCACCTTCTTTGCCCAGTGTGATTGGGTTACTTACATCCTCCTCATCCAAGGTGACTAGTTTCCCCAGCAGTTTCTTGGCAGCAGACAGGTCGTCTTCAATCCTCTCTTTGATCTCAGTCATCGAGCTCTCTTTCAGGTTCACTATGATGAGATTTCTCTTCCTCTTTTCCACCTCTCTCTGCTCCTCCATGGCCTCGGCCAGTTTCCTGTCTACTTCTTCTTCAATTTTTTTTTTTTTTTGTAGGTTTTCACCAAGAAGGTTTTTTTTTTTTTTTTTTTTTTTTTTTTCTAGATTCTCCAGACAAGCGCTAAGAGCACCCACAAGCAGTATGAGGTCCAGTAATTTGTCGATATGTGGGACCTGCCTTGCCTGTACCTCATTTTGGCGCGTCAACACACTGTTGGCAAATCCACTCCAAACTGGGCTGGTTTGAGTCACAAAACGTTTCGAACAGTTGCGGGCTTAACCCTGAGCATTTTTCGAAGGCCCATTTTTCACAGGCAAATCATTTAATCGAGTTTTCTTGTTCATCGTCGCATGTAAGTTATTACTGCACTGTAGACACTGCCAGGCAGAGAGTGTCTGAGACCCATTCGTTCCCATGTTTACTTTCGATTTGGGACTTGGTTTGGGTTTGATCGCGCGGAGTCTGAGTGTGACCTCCGTGCTTTATTTTGTTCGCTTCGTCGCGTTTTTTGAATATTTGATAAAATTATCAACACACGAAAACAAAATCAAAAGAATGAATCAGCTTACCTTGTAATTGTAACTGCTGAATAAACCAGTGAGTCCAATAATAAGTTATGACCAAGTGGTGGGTGGGCAGTACCAACAAAACAAGTAGGCTACGCACGTTGTGAATAGAGGGAACAGAAATCACTCAGGTCGAGCAACAACTTCACAAAACTTTACACTTTGAAAAAAATTCTCCTGTCTGAAGGCTAATTATAAGCAAGCAATTGTATGTTTATCTCTGGGCACCAATTTGTAACACTTAAGCCCCGAATAACAGAAAAATACAACAATAGCGACCGTAATTTTCTTGTAATTTCTACTACTCTATACTTTGGCCACCATCTTCTTGCGTTGGGCTGACGGGGATCGGATAACGCCCGAATGCTGATGCGCTCAATTCCCTGCACTCCTGATGTGCCCAATCTTTGCATACAAAGCATTCAATACAATTTTCATCTTCATCACAGGCCACGTCACAATAAATACACTGCTATGCGGCAAGCACTAACGTTTTGCCGGTATTTCTTCCCGTCTTTGCTGCACCGTTTGGACCTGCATCAACACAACTCGAAGTCAATCCTCTCGAATGTTCAGCACGTGATCCGTGTTTGTTTGCCTTGGGTCATCTTCTTCTTCTTCCTAGAAAAAAAGAAAACTGGTTCACTAAAAAAGAGTAGATCACCAGCGCGTCATGTACAATGGTCATGTACAAATATCAGAAAAAATACGAAGTAAAAAATAAGAAGAAGAAATAATACTTACAAGAACGTGCAGTTTGATTATGTAGATACGCTAGTGACAAAGACAGGAACTGAAAAATTCAAAGTGAAACTGAAAGTTCGTCAGGTGGGTGAGTTGTCAACACAGATGTCAACTAATCATAAACACTTCGAATAATGCAAGAAATTTCTAGAACATCACTAATTCCAACGGACAAAAATATTGCCCGTTCTTTTGGCACACAAAGCCAAATTAAGGACTAAGTAGATCATGGTCACTTGCACTTTTTTATATTTTGACTTTGTTTAAATTTCCTTTTTTCGTGTGACAAAACACCTAGGTTTGCGTTTATGTATCTAATTCGTTTGGGAGTTTATTGCCAATGGAAGTGGGTGCTGTAAAGTATTATTCTACATCGCTACACCGGAAGTTTATGTCGAATGCCGCAATGGCGGGCGTTCTAACAGGAAAGTCTTGGATAGATTTTGGGACAAAAAATACCATTTACCGCCGCATTCGACCGTGAAACATGCAGCTCACGATGTCAGCACACCAATCTGCATCAATCTAAAATCAGTGATTGGACTTGTGAATCCGGGGGTGAGTGAAATGTGGAGTGCGTTTGTCAACACAAACAGTCCAGTTTGCCCGATCTCGTGCTCTTGTTGTAACATGTCTCCCGTTAGGAATAAATGTGTTATCACGCTTTAGTGTACTATACATCAAGTCTAGAAATTTCTAGGTAATTATGGTTGTCTGGGACAAGTGCAATAACAAAAATCTATTTGTTCCCCAAATTTCTTCTACCATTGCAAAGCAAAGAGACTGTTTATCGTCATCTATTAATACCTGTACTGGTGTTGTAGTAGTTGCAATGAGAAGGCAGCAGAAATAATTCAATGGTGGTAATTTGTAAACATGCAGTGCTTTCAGATTTTTGCCTTAGTCACCATGGGACATGTACGTCTACACACAGCTAAAAATCAGCGGACAAAAAGCAAAGCCATGGGAACAAACTTCTGTCAGTATCCCAGCGCTCGGCAGCGCATTTAACATTTATAAGTGATATCACAAATTAAAACATTCTTTATATACCTGGTGATTTTAAACGATCATATCAAGCACAACTGATTTCTCTCTTATGTTATTTTTCACATGTGAAGAACTAGGTACATAGATAATCAACAATGTCAAAAGTTATCATGTGTGGCATCCTTCCTGCCTCTGTGTGTGTGTTGGGTGTGTGTGTATGTGTGTGTGTGTGTGTGTTGTTTGTGGTGCGTGTTTGTTTTGAACCTCTAGTATGTGGTTTTGGCGGTAGTTGTTTCCATCCAACTGAGGTATAGTGAATTGGTGGGGGTGTTTTGTGCTGTGCTCTTGTGTATTGTATGTCACTGTTTTGTTGAAGGGGGGGGATGGGGGTGGGTGAGAAGAGGCGTCTGAGAGTAGAGAGTGCGAGTATGGAAAAAGGACATTTTATTACATCTTTTAAAAAATGGGTAATCCGGTGGATGTTTGATTTGCTTTAAACAGAACAATAACAACAACAAAAAACAAGGAAACATTTGTTCAGGTTCCAGTTTGTGGATCTGCTAGTTTGTTGGTGGCAGTTTTCTCTCACAGCTGATTGCCACAGTGCAATGAACACAACGAAGAAGGTAGCTGACGTTTTCAGTGAAGCAAGGGGGACATTACTCTTCTCATTCTCGAGTCCTGGTGACAAGTCTTTTCATGGTTTGGATTCTAAGGCAATTGAAAGCTGATCATTCATACCTCGAATGAACCGGTGATAGGTGTGACCGTAGGGTTTGTTGACTTCTGCTGTTCATGTGATCAAATGGAGAGAAAAGACTGGCTCCCCTTCATTATGACAGCAGTGGAGTGTGACACTGACAGTCTGGTGCATTAGTATGATATGTATGCACCATTTCAAGATATTATTTGAAAAAAAGAGAATGGCGGGGAGCACTGGCAGTCTGAAGCCCTGCAGATGTGTGGTGAAAGCCTAAGGGAGAGAAAAGATTCAAAACTATTTGTACTCCATGGTATAGTAAAAAACTGCTGCTTCCAGTTGAAACTCCTCCATCATCTCTATGAGGATTCTGACAGTACTATAGCCTACAAACTAACTCCATCTTCTTTCTCTCCCCCAGCAGATAGTAGCAGGTGTTCAAATGGTATCATGCTGGGGCGACAGTAAAGATCAGGATTACTGTGTTGGATTTACTACTTTGGAGAAGAAGACAACAAGTTCCCATCTATTTGCGAAAAGAAAACAGAATTTGTCAGGTTCACATCATTTACAAATTCTATTTTGACTGAATATAAAAATGATATCAACCTGTTGTGCTCTGTCTCTTTCTATCACTCTCTTCGCCCATGTTTGCTTAACACATATTCTAAAATAATCCACGTCCTATCTACATATGTTAAAAACAAAAAAGAAAAGATTGTATAATTTCCATGTTGGCCAAGCACAGTGGTTGCATGATGCTTTAACATGTATTCTGTATTGCCTTAGTGAGATGGTACTCTGCCTAGTAGAAGAAAGATAGTTCATGAGTATGAAGATCATGGAAAGTGAAAAAAAGGGAAGATGTACCCATGATCAGTTTGCCTCTTGCTGCCTTTCAACTGATCAGTTAAAACCACACACACACACATGCACACACACACACACACACACACACACACACGGCACAGGGAACAACACACACACACACACGCCCACACACTGTGGAGAGATTAATTTCCAATTTGATGGACTGAAGTTTAGTTGTCATATTACTATCACCTTTGCATTCCTCCTTTCAGTGAATCAGATTACTAATTGAAGTCTTTTCTTTGCAGGCTCATATTTGTGCAGTCTTTACATTGGAAGGGACGGCGGGTCACATTGAACTTTTTCAGTTCAGTAGATTGTTTTTAAGAAAGGGGACAACAGATTATGTCTGTGTATTCAACATGTGACTGCAACACGTTTTCACATTATGCTGGTTTTGTGTTCTACAACATGATATCAGTGTGCATGTGTGGTGTGTGTGTGTGTGTGTGTGTGTGTGGTGTGTGTGTGTATAATGTGGTGTGTGTGTGTGTGGTGTGTGTGTGTGACACCAGCAACCCAAAAAACAAGGTATATCGTATACAGCTGGCAGTGAGTCTGTACGATGCAGGCTTAGTAGGCAGTTCTTTGGGACAGTGGCATGGGCCGGTCATGGAGGGGCAAGGTGCCGGAGGGGTCCAAGCTGCAATACAATACGGTCAGTTGTCATGACACTATGCTTGTCCTCTCTCATCCCTGTATGTGCATTATTCATACAGGTGTTTTGATATTTTGTGGGCAGTCAGTGACAAAATCAAAAGAAATGGAGAAGTGATATGGTTATCTCAAAGCCTTTGCCAAACAACAGTGCAAAGAAAATATGGCTGGCCCTTGAAGTGGAACTAGAGATTTAAGTCAGATTATGTGCACTTTTATCGAACATTTGTTCCCATACCAGTATTACAGTTGCCAGTTGCCAACCGTCCCCAAGATTTTTTGAAGTTCAATAATCTTAAATAAATAATTCCTGAAATCCAAAATTTGTACTGAAAAAAAAATCACACTTTCAAAATTTTATGCAAAAATGTAGGCTTGGGGGTCATTTTTTAACTATAGGGATGATAATGTAGTGCAGAATAAAGCCAGAATGATATTTTCGTGGATGTTGGCAATTACTGTATATGGAAAATGCATTTCTTTTTAAACACTTCATGTATCGACTGAAACATAGGGGAGATAGAAATGTTTCAAATCAAAAGCTGAACTGCCATCTCTTCTGCCCACCCCACCCACTTCATCCCCAGGTTCTCGAAATTTGACTCCAGAGGGTTGGTAGCTCTGTAGTATTAGCATTTGCTAGATGATGCAACATATAGAAATCAATTACTTAGTTTAACATACTGTACGAAGATTGTTAATGCAGAATGTTAGTTTTGATAGATAACACAAGGTCAGCCGAATATATGTTTGCAGTGTGTATACTTCCACACCAGCATCAGCAACAGACAGGTTTTGGTGGTGGTGGAGGTGATAGCTAACACCATTGCTCCAGATGGTCGTCCACGCCAAGTTGGCTGTGGCTGGGACCTTCTTACGTCCCTTTGACACTGAAGAGGATTTGCCAGACCTGACACGTGGGCCGTCTGCCCCTACACAAAAGTGAGTAGGGAACTGCATGTCCATATGGCTTGCCTCTTTTCTTCCTGGGTGTTTGAAAAGGTGTATTCCTTAGCTGTCTAAAAAGGTTTGTGTTTTTGTGGATGCCTCGTCTTATGTCCTCAGCCTGGCTTGTCCTATCACAGCCCCAGTACTGGCAGTCAACCGGGAGCAGTCAGTGTTATGTCATCATAAGGCAGCCCATCAGAGGAGACCCTGCGTAGCTGCCAGGTTACTTCAGTGGTGTTCAGTGATGACTGTCTGTGATCCATGATTCGCCTGGGCAAACATCCATAGCCCCGTTTTAAGCCCTTATGATGACAGTAGATGGCAAAGTCGCTGAGCCAGCATTAGTGAGCTCTTCTGTAGAATGTAGTTCTTTTTCATGAATTCCCATGTTTTTGTTATTCTGTTTGAGAAGCATTTTGTTTACTTTGTTAGTAGCTGGGACAGGGCAAATAAATGTCATTTTTTTTTTTAAACCTATCTTTAATGAACAGATGTGTACATAAACAACTTATTGAACTGAAGCAACAACCAGCAAATGCTTATGATGTCAGTTATAAATGTCAGTTAATGATATAGATTAGTACATGACAAATAGGTATCAGTTATGCGCATGGTGATGATGCAGCATAATCTGTGCAAGGTGTCATTTATACACACATGGTGATGGTAGTGAATTGCATCGTCAGGATGGAGATCAAATAAGAATCAATAAAGTAAGATATGGGGTGTCAGATAGATATAAAAGGAATAGAGAGAGAGGCAGAGAAATTGCTTCGATCAGTGGATGGATGGGTAGATTAGCTGATTCATTGATAAACTAATATTTTGATTTACTGATTGATTAATTTTTGTGACTAATGGTTACGAATGATTATGGTTATGCGGTGCATGGGTGATAAGAGTGATGTTGACAGTGATAATCTGTTGTCAGGATCGAGATGTACCCATGGATCTCCACGAGCTCTTTACTTCATGGATGAACCAATAGAAGGTTGGTGTCGAGATAGTGCTTCAAATTGTTTTCCTCTGGAGTGTGATCGTAAGATCTGAGTGAGCCGGCCGTCGTTGGAGAGAGAATAGTAGCACGGCTTGTTCCATAAGGTATGGCACCATTTTGTCTCATAGGGTTTTCTATTGGGACAAAACATTGCCATTGCTTTTCCAGAGAAATATTGCGATTTCCATGTGGGATGAAATGGTGTAGATAAGCTATTTTCCTGAGATAGGTCATCCTGACTTGCTTCAGAATAAAACTTTGCCATTATTTCTTTTTAAAAGAGAAATGTTCTGCAAGGACTGCCCTGTAGTACAAAAGTCACTATTATTTTTTCAAAGAAGGATCTTTCGGTCTTGGGGCAAAATTTTGCCATTACTTTTCCAGTGAAGTACCTACAGGACTTCATTTTGGCATGAATCATCACCATTACTTTTCAGAGAAGGTTTGTTTGGACTTGCTAACGGATTGAGAGATGGTTTCTGTAACTTACTGTCCTATGAAAAATTTGCCTGTGAAATGAAACTGCTGTTATTTTTCCTGAGAGGCTCATTCCTTAGGGATTTGCCCAGTGTTGAAATGTTGCCATTATCATTCATGAGAAGGATCATACTTATGAGGACTTGTCTTGGAGCTGAGGCATTGCTGTTATTGTGTCCTGAGAGGAAATCATACCCAAGGACTTGGTGGTAGAAAATAAATGATAGAGATAGACAGATGTGGAGGAGGGAGATGAGAAGAAGGTGGAGTGAGGTGAAAAGAGGATGAGAGAGAAGAGGTGATCGAGAGGGATTGGGAGAGAGAGGGGAGGGTAGAGGGAGGGCTGGAGAGGGAGAGGAAAATTAACAAATAAATGAAACAGAAAAAATTACCACCCTAGCAGAGATGGAGAGAGAGGGGAAGGGAGGGAGGAAAGGGAGAGAGTGAGAGAGGAGGGAGTGGAGTGAAGTGAGGGGGAGGGGGAAGTTGGAGCAAGAGAGAGAGAAAGGGGAGATGAGGAAAGGGGGAGGGGGAGGGGAGGGGTGGGAGCGAGCGAGAGAGGGGGAGGGGGGGAGATGGAAAGATGAGAGAGGAGAGAGAGAGAGAGAGAGAGAGAAAGAAGCAGGAAAGGAGGGGGGAGGAGGGAAGGATGAGGGAGAAGAAGAAGTGGTGAAATAGAAGTTCAAAATAAGTCATCACTGTGTGAATTGCAGCCGCTCTGGTTTGAGCCCCACAAAGGGAAAAAAAAAGCCCAAGGACTTGCCTCTGGAATGAAGCATTGCTGTTGTTCCTGACAAGAATAGTTCCACATGTATACATGGCTTACATGTGCAGAATTTTCTGCATCCATTTGTAGTTGTTTTTTTTGTTTTTTTTTTCACCACATTCCCGGTCTATCAGAGAAACCTTACATGGAGATTAGGCTCCTGATGTGAAATAGAAATCTATCTTTTTCTTGGAGTTGGATGGGAGGGATCTTTAACGGAACGCTTAACAATTGCATGATAAAATTGAGAAGAAAACGTAAGATTCGGGTATCTGGAGGGGAAATTTCGTAGTTCATTTCTTTTGCTTGTTTCATGCTTGTGACGCTCTGTATTTGTTCGTACAGAAGTCTTTTCAATGCTTTGAGTCTGTGGACATGTGTGCATGTGATGTATTGATGCATGCTTGTTGTGTTTTGTCCTGCAATCACTCATACTAAGTCAACTTACGACTTGCCCCACAGCCAATAGCTGCTGAAGGCAGTGTCAGGACGGACCCTCAGCTTTTCGCTGGCCCAGCACAAGTCGAGAGAAAGGTAGTCAGTCTGTGCCAGAAAATATGTGGTCAGCAAAGACACCATCGTACCAGGGCTGGACGACTCACCTGGTAAGTTTCTGTGAATTGACATTGTTTTGCAGAGATAATGAATTCAGTAAACGCCAAAACCAAAACCAGACATATCTTTCTATCTGTTTGTCTCTCTATCTGTCTATATTTGATGTACATATATTCATATATTTTGAATATACAATGTCATATGAAGGATTTATACCGTTGCAGACAAGAAATTGTTGCACCAGAAGCATAAGAAGAGCGTCAAGACAAGACAAGACAAAATCTTTATTTACGAAGATATAGATAGAAACACTGGTGTGCTTTTTTACATCCAGTCCACACCCTGAGAAGGGTTAACGATGCAAAGTTAAGGCAAGACAGTAAATGTAGAAGCGTGTAAAAAGTAGCTGAAAATTAAATAAGAAATCAGAAAAGAAAGTAAAATGAAATGAAAAATAGAGTCTAGCAAGCAAGTCACCATAGTGTCATATCAACATGTGCTGTCAGAAACGTACAGCCTACTGCATGCTGAACACCCTTTATGCAGAGCAAGGTCAATGTGGTTTCAAGAAAGCTGAAAATCACAGTGAATTCTTGGAGGAACTTGAGTTGCCAAAAGACGACCAGATATTGATTACTCTGTTGGGCACGATCTTGTGTTGGGCTGTATATGGGAGATCCGAATGAGTGGTGCAGGACTAATGACCCTGAGAGAGCATGAACGATGTGGCAGCCTCAGGAGACAAACTGGTAGTCAGTTGTTTGCACTTTCGAATGGCACAAAATCTAATCTGTGTGTAAAAGTGACTGGTGAATAGATGAGAGCCATACTGCACAGACGGGAGCTTTCTGTAATGCACTTACACCAAAAGCAAGCTAAGAAGCACAAGTTTTGTGTCCTGAAGTAGTCTTTAGTTGAAGTTAATGTGGCTCTTCTGTGCCAGTAATTAATGACAGATGTGAGCTCTTATGACAAATCGTTGTCTGCTGCACTTCAGTCCCAGTCGCCGGCTGTTCAAAGAGTGGAATCTAAATTTACGCTGTGGAGCAATTACGAAGGCTGAAGCCAAGTCCTCCCATGAAGCAGAATGGTATCTCCGAGTGCTGTGTTTTGTGGATAAGATTCACACACACGGCGCCAACATTTCTGAGACAGTTTTGAGATCGACCATGCAATGAAAGGAATCATATACATAGAAAGCACCCTCACAGAAAAGCTTGTCATGAAACACGATCAAATTCATCATCTCCCTCACTATAATTCCCTGAGTTGATCACGTGATGGTGTCTTTTATGGTGGTATTTGACACTTGCCCTGCCTGAAAACAAAAATCTTGGAGGAACTCAAACCAAAATAAAAAAAAAGCTGAATCATTAGTTTTCTTCTTGTCAGTGTCATAAACCAACAGTATATTTTGATAATGGTTGGGATTTGCAACAAACTCCTGAATATTACTATCAAGCAGTTTCTTTCAGGTGATTACTTTTTTTTTTTTAATGCAGAACTTTTTTTCTCACTAAATATCATTCTCAGCTACTACCATAGTGAAGCGCTGTGATATCCATGCTTGTTTACGACTTTGTCTAGTAATATATTCAGAGGTGGAGATGGGAAGAAGGGAGGGAGAGGGGGGCATAGTTTGGGAGGAGGGTGGGGGATCAAGGTGAATATCCAGGGAGATATATCTGAAAATAAGATGGCATGCATCAGCAGCTATTCATTTCTTTACCTGCCTGTAGTTGCACCCCCCATGGTAATTGCCGGTTTCAGAGGAGGACCAGTTCGGCGTGCCCCAGCTGCGTGTGGGGGCGTCCTGCGCCTTGGAGGGCCTGACCCTCAGCCTGCCCCCCAGTATGGAGCGCTTTAGGACGAGCTGTGCCAGCTGACTCAGCGAGGACCGCGCCAGTCGCGAGAACCGACCGCAGGACTCCCTCAGCATCAGTGTGCTGGAGGGGAGAAGACTGCAGTTAACTCCACACATGAGGATGCGTGACTGGTGTTCCGCTGATTGGGAGTTAGGGGTTTGAGTGACCTCACCTGGAAGGATTCGCCTGCGCGTTTTTATCTGGAGATTTTGCATAACAAAGTAGATTAACTCTGATGAGTGCATAATATAGATATATGAGGAGATCTCAGACATAGTAGATCAATGTGGTCATGCATCTCCAGACATTTTTCATTTTCTCTGCTGGTGCAGCATCTGCTTTCTCAACAGTGTTGCACAGTGACCGCGAAACATATTTTCCCATAAACTTGTAGAAGTGCAAAACATACATAATTATGAATTCATGTATTGATCATTTTTTTATGTATCCTTTTAGGAGATGGGGGTTGGGGTGGGGGGAGGAGAGCGGTTTACATGCCTGAATGAGAGTAACTCTTCCAGACTTTGTATTAGTCAGGGGACAGAGAATAGACAAAAATTTGCATTACAAACTGAGAGGGTAATCCAATGGGAGGGGCGAGGGGTCAAAATGGGGGGGATAGGGAGGGCGAGGGGGGGGGTTATAGAGCAGCAAAGTGTTCCTGGGGGGTGTTGTCTTGATGGGACATGGTCTCTCCCTCTCTTCTATCTCCTCTCTCTCTCTCTCTATCTCTCTCCTCTCAATCTCCTGCTCTATGGCACAATTTCTTTAGCCCTTAAATGTCCCCCAATGTTCTCTAGTCTCTCTCTCCGTCTCTTTGTCTTTAAGCTGTACAATCGATCTCTCTCACTGTATATCCTTGCTCTGTCTCTGTAAGCACCACTCTAGCCTTACTTGTCCCCAGATGTGTGGCTTCTTTTCTTCTGTTGTGTTATATCAGTCCTCTGGGTTGCAATTTTGCCATAATGTTTGCTTATGGTCTGCATTATATATCTACGTTTCGCCTGTATGCGCCATTTTTAACTTGTAATGTTATCTAATGTGTCGTTATGTGAAATCAAGGGCATCTGTCATTGCCTCAGGAAGGCAGCCCTGAAATAGTGAAAGAATCATCTGGACATCTTTTAAGCTTTAAGCCTTTCTTGATGTCTCGATTTCAAATTTTCTTTCGTCACCATGTGAAAGGCATCTTAAACCTTTTTCCAACACCGCGAGAATGATCATGGCGCCCCGACCACTACCACTGGGCGTACGTGGGTGGAAAATACTCACAGGCAAGAAATGTCTCTCAGGACAAACATTGCGGTGATAAGTACGACGGTCTTCTGAAAATCAGTATGACCCGCTTTCCTGGAGAATGTTTAACCAGTGGTGTCAGCTACAAATACTGTCTTCCTACGTCATATCTACCAGTTAGCAGGCTTTTAGGCAGTCAATTTCACTGGTTGATGTGAAGAGAGAAAGCAATCAACCCAGTGTGGGTCTTCAAGACGGAATCAATGCTCCTTGTTCGAAAGTATGTCGTTTTAACTTCAATCAAAAACAACAACACAAATAATCAGTTTTAACTTTAAAACTTTATCAGCAAGAGAGATGAATGATAGCTCTATTTGTGGTACAAAAATAAGTCACTGTCTGGATTTATGTTTTTAAAGGAAAATTGATTAAAATGGTCAAAATCAGGTGTTCTGAGGGAAATTCTGTGCTGTCGACTGCCCGTGTTAATGGAGCGACAGAGCAGAAATGAGGGTCTGTGTTGAAAAGTGTTAAGACCAGCCTGACAACAGTTTGCCCTGAGGACCAAATCCAGTGTTGCCTAGTTTAACGAGACACT
>JADBJO010017299.1:32500-38047 GCA_016801955.1 Conus betulinus | reverse complement strand
TACCACAGATCAAGTGCTGGGAATTTGAATAGACAGTTGGTTGTGCCTAATACAGCTGAAGAAGACCCAGACAGCAGGCTAGTAAAGACGATAGTGATGGCTTGACCGAATTATTTCCAACGTGAAGCGTTGGACCGTTGCCACTCCTTGTTATATGAGGCTGATAAGACGCACACTTACATTAACCCTAACCGCGTGTTTGCCCCAGTGTTTTTGCGTTGAGCCAGCCAACCACTGACTGACTGTTCACTAACTCTATTGTGAGGGAGCCAACTAAGACTTTAGGCAACGAACTTCACACACACACAGCTGTGGATGTGGGCCACTCTCGCTGGTCGAGTTGAAGGGGGCGTGGCCAACTGACACGTGAGAGGCGAGTATCACAGACGTCTTCGAGTGGGGTACAGCTGATCAACTGATCAACTGAATGACAAGGTTTCAGAGGACAACAGGCACATGAATGACTTTGTGTTCATAAAAAAAATATATATATATTACTGTTGAGAGTGAAAGGGACGTGTGTGTGTGTGTGTGTGTGTGTGTGTGTGTGGTGTGTGTTGTGTGTTTGTGTGTGTGGGTGTGTGTGTGTGGTGTGTGTGTTGTGTGTGTGTGTGGGTGGTGTGTGTGTACCAGTTAGCATTTCTACATGTGTACCAGTTAGGCATAAGAAATGTGTGTGTGTGTGTGTGTGTGTGTGTGTGTGTGTGTGTGTGTGTGTGTGTGTGTGTGTGTTTCCCTGCTATGGGAGTAGTTGTATTTGTGCTGTTTTCATGCATTTTTCTGTTGGAATACCATACTTTCTGGTCTTCAGTTGTGAGTGGAGTATTTTTCCTCCATTGTTGAGAGTTTGTTGGCATTCTTTCTTTATTTTTTACGCTTAGAAGAAACATAACATTCTTTTTTTATTTTTGCATTTTTTTTTTTTTTTTCACTTGAAATCACTAAAAAATTGAAATTGTTGTTGACTTACCATTACTAACATGTTACGATATAATAAAAGTACAGTGTATCTCCTCCATTTTACAAAAAATAGCATGAGATTTGGTTGTTTAGTTCCAGAGATATCCGCGTTTCACATGCTGCTGTATACAATAAGAGCTTTTTTTGGAAAAATGGCTGGCGATGGAGATTATGCCAAAATAGAATGTCTGGCGGTTGAAAGGGTTAATCAGACATTTCTCAAAACAAGACACGTAGCAATCCATATTACCCCTTCTTCGTATGTCTTTGCATACTCACCAAAAAAAAACTTGGCTTTGTTCCACTGCCTTGTTTCAGTTTAAAAAAAGAAAAAAAAAAAAAAAGGAAAAAAAAAAAAAAAAAACAGCCTCTGACCTATTCAAAACAACACTTGCAGAAGGAAAAGTACATAAATTTTGTTCCACAGGAAAAAACTATGAACAGATGAAAGATCAGGGTAAGGCTTGCTTAGTGTCCCTTAGACTGAAGCTCCTGTGTGCATTCAAACTAAAAAAAAAATCTGTGTTCTGGCCACGCTAAAGCTTTAACACATCACAGCGAGTGAGCAGCATGTCAAATTCATAGCGCTGGTACAATGTCTTTCAGCGAATGCAGGCCCCAAGGTTAATCTTATACCAAACAATGACAAGGTTCGGGTCCAAGGTCAAGTTCCCAGAGAACAGGATTTGTTCACTATCACTGTGTATGCTTCCCCCTTTACCCATCCCACCACCTGAACACACACACACACACACACACACACACACACACACACACACACATGCACAATAAACACGCACACACACACACACACACACACACAATACACACACACACACACTCACACATGTACACACACACATGTATACCCACATACAAAGTCCATGATGGCTCTCTGCATATGCACACAAAAGATCTGTGATAGGTCAAAGGTGGATTAGCTTATCATCTTTTGGCACATACAGTATTGGAATAACTTGGACATTGCCAGTAAGTAACCTGGCCAGTTGGTCACTAACAAAACTGGCATTTTCAAGAATATGACAATTCGGCACTGATCACATACTCTGTGTGTGTGTGTGTGTGTGGAGAGAGAGAGAGAGAGAGAGAGAGAGTGTGTGTGTGTGTATTGTGTGTGTGAGCGTATGGAATTCGCAAGTGTGTGTGTGTGTGTGTGTGTGTGTGTGTGTGTGTGTGTGTGTGTGTGGTGTGCATATATGTTTAAATGAACCAGTGTTCAGAAAAGTATTATCAGCTGAGAATTACAAGCTTATGCAGTTCTGCAAATTAAAACAAGTATTACAATCATAATTACAATTCACATGCAAATACACACAGTGGCACACACACAGTGACACACACATTCTGGCCAATCGACTGAAATGCTGTTCTGGTATCTGATGCATAAAAGCTGCATACAATTCAAGCAATACTCTGAAAAAAACAATGATCTGCTGTGACTGGCACAGACATGCTGGATATCACTCATGGGTCTGATCAGACAACAATAACACTTTGTTTCTGGGATAATGACATTAAAATCAGTGAAACCAAATTTTGCAAAATGTTCTTGCAATGAAAAAAAAAAAAACCTGTTTTGCGGAGCCCGCCAGGTCTGCATCTGTTAGTTGTGTATGGATCTGTTTACACCATAAGTGCATGTTCTTGTTTTGATAAATTATTCTGCATTCTGTAAATAGGTTTTCAAAATCAAAAATAATGTAAAATCTGCTATCAAATATAGTCATTCTAAACCAGATAATCAAAACAAATAACACAGTTTATTTTCAAGATATAAAAACATTGTGTTCACAGAGTTGGTACTACACCTTAAACGATTATCTAAGCGAGCTTTTCTGATAATCTGTGAGTAATGTTATGAATGGTTGTGGTTGAGGTATTTAGTTTCATTCCTAATATGTACACATCGGCATGTTAATGGGTGTGGCATTGTGTGTTTGTGTGTGTTCATTGTTGGTGCAAACATGTGGGTGAGCATACATGCATTTGTATACATGTGTAACTAATATAATAATGGAGAGTTATACAGCACATCCCCTCACATGCAGTACAAGCTCTCCATGCTGTTCAATATCAAAAAAGCATTCAAAACATAACAAAACAGTTATGTATAAAAACATAAGAACGAACTGATCGATCAGGTTCAGTTTTGTTAGAAAAAAACAAACAAGAGTTTTATGGAATCATTTGAAAGCAAAAAATAAATGTATATACGAACAGTGACAGGCAGACTATTCCACAGATGTACTTAAAAAAAAATCAGTGAAGACAAAAAACAAAAAAAGACCCAAATAAAACGCTCTGTCCAAACAGACTTTATAACGCTCATCTCGACTTGTGGGTGTGCATGTGCATATGTAAGTGCCTGAAGATGGATGGGCGTGTTACATATTCTTACATATGCATGAATCTATGAACACATTCTTGCTTCTCACTTGCCAACAGTGTGGATATGATTCTTTTCTTTTCAAATTCGAAACAAACTTGAACTGACTTTCATGATCATAGTGCAGCTGGTGTTTACGCAGCCTCAGAAAAATGGGAGAAGAGGGTCCCTTTTGAAAAAGAAGCAAACAGATATCCACATGTTTACAACATGACAGCAGCAACACCAATGACATCTTTACAGTGGATAGGACTAGGATGTCTGGAGACATCAAACATTTCACTAACTTTTGTTTTGCCCCTGGTTTCAAAAAAAAAAAAAAAAAAGAAAAAAGAAAAATAACACAAAAAAGCACAAAGCATTAAATGCAACAACAACAGTAATATGAAAAGACTGTCAAGCAGGCAGAGTGTTTGGCTAGTCTCTACTTTTGACAGAGCGCAAAGTCTCACAATATAATTGCCAGATTGGCAGCTACCTGGCATGGCATGATTTGTCACCAGCAAAAAATGGTAAAAGACTACTTTAAAAAAAAAACGAAAGGAAAAAAAAAAGAGGAAAAAACCAGTATGCATGCACCTGAATGTAATTTACATGACTGAACTCAACACAAGGTATGGACTGGAAATCAATCTGTATCCACTTGAAACACACCACACACACCACACACAACACAAACTTAACAGGCAGCCATTTTCTATGATTATCATCATGCGGTGGTTTTTTTACCTCGCATGTTTCAACCCCTCGTTTCGGATACATAAGTCAGTCACACAAACTGCGCTGTTCAAATCCATTCCTGATGGCTTATGAGATGACATTTAACAAGACAGCTGATTTATAATTCAGGAAAATGAGTGTGGTCCACATCCTATGACAAAGTGTATTCATTTTTTCATTAGAGATTATCTTTTTCATCATTAATCCCTGTGTACAAATTCTGAACATTGAATGTATTAAATCACGATGGTGACATTTTTAGATATCATTTTTACTAAGGGCATTGGTTTTTCTGTGTTTTCTTCAAGACAGTCTAGGCCACAGGGTTGAGTTTATTTTGGCAACCAAGTCTGAAACAGGTCTAAAAACAGATTTAAATCTGGAAAGTATTATCATTGGCATTCCCCCCCGTCATGTAAAAATACCTGAAGTAACACTAGCAATGAAGAATATGAATATCAGACAATGGGAAGACAGGACAGAAACAGAGAATCATATCCAACATGCCATGAATGCCTGTTCTGATCATGACTGATGTCCTCTACACCAGCACTGCCAGCGCTTCATAGGCACAAAGTGTAGCATTCAGACATTTTAAGCGTAGCATCCTTAATTTATGAACAGCACTTGAAAGCCATATCCAAAGTCAGACTCCACAGCACTTAAGGTCACACTTTGCTTTGCACACAGTATGTCAGACGAAGGAGAGCGGATTTCTCACCAGTTATCACATGGCTTTGACCGACTACAAAGAACCTAATGGCTGACAACGAAACCAGTCAATAAGACAGCAGTAAGATCATGATTATCTTCAGTGATTTTCATATGCTTTTTCTTCCTCTGATCACTGATCTTGCCCATTTTGGATGAAACACAAGTCTACAGCCTAAAAAGGAACACTGTCTTGCTTCCATTTAAGCCACCACTCAGCTTATGAAGCTTTTCTTTCACTTTTCTTTAAATCTAATTTTTACTCTACTTTTTGGGCATAGCCTTTCATCACAAAAATGTGGAAGTGGAGCATTGTCAATTAAAAAGTTGTAGCATGCTACCACAAAAATGTTGCACTTGATAGCTCTGCTGCTAACACACATAGGGGAGTTGTATGAAGAATACTTGGCGTTCCTCACAGCCTGAGCCTCAACAAACAGCAGATAAAATGACGGTTTGCAATAAAGCTTTGTCACACACATATTAATAACAATTTGAATAAAGCCTTGTCAATCTGATAAAGAATAAAATAAATCATTGGAAACAAGGTGCGAGCAGTTCTGAGGACTAACACCATTGGAATTTCTTCTGAAACAAGGCGCAAGCACAGACTTGACACAGGCGAAAATGAATTTCAAGAAAAAAAAAAAAAGGAAAAAAAAAAAAAGGTTCGAATCCACAGCCAAGTGGTCACAGGGGCAGAGAACTTGAAAACTGGCCATGTCAAGAGCTGGGCATTATGGAGACAA
>JADBJO010017299.1:0-27500 GCA_016801955.1 Conus betulinus | reverse complement strand
CACACTTCATGTAACTGTTATCTAGGATACAGTCGTTGAAAAAAAAAAAAAAAAAAAAAAACAGGGGAAGGAGGTGATTGGCTTCCTTGTTAGCGCTCTACATTACACATCAGTGATCTCACTCTGACACTTTTTGAATATTTATTTTGTAAGGTTCACATCATCATTAAGTCTCAAGAGCAAATGCTTTTTCTTTACTGAAATTTGAATCAGTGGACTCCAACTCTGTGGGTGTGGTGTGGGGTGTTGTGTGTGTTGTGTGTGTGTGTGTGTGGTGTGTGTGTGTGTGTGTGTGTGTATGTGTGTGTGTTGTGGGTGTGTTGTGGGACTGTGTGTGGTGTGTGCATGTGCAAGGGGCTTACCAATGAAAGGTTACCAAAAAGTCAAAACTAAAAACGCTGGTTCTCTTTTCAAAAACACACTCTTCATGAACCCAGTTGTTTTCAATTTCATCCTGGCATATTTTACACTGGAAAATCAATTTTAAAAATAATACACACTTTCTACATTATTGTTTCAGCAAAAAGAAAAATAATATTATACAGGTAAATTTATGAGAAACTAACCTTTTAAAATTTGTAAAAGTCCAAAAGGTTGGTGTTTAGAACATTTTAATTTCACTTACACGAAAGGCTTTGATATCAAAACGGTTTAAACTTTGCACTGTTTCCATAATTAGAACATTCTTAAACAATGCATGTTAAAAATTTTGATCAATCCAGCATTGAGTCTTTATATACTGGTGTGCATGAGTTGTGTGGTGTTTGTGTGCACATCTGCTTGATATGTGTGTGTGTGTGTGTGTGTGTGTGAATGCATGTGCTGTGTACTTGTGTGGTGTCTCTGTGTGTCTGTGTTAGTGTGAGTGTGTGTTTGTACATGTGTGAGTGTGTTGAAGTGGGTGGGGGGGAGGGGGGAGGGGGGTGAAGAAAGGTAAAATGGAAGGGACAGAGGGGGAAGTGATGCACACTATGGATTTAGACAGACAAAATGTTAATCTCCACTGCCAAGGGCCTGCAGTTGTACAGTGAGCATGCTTGAAGGGCGCAGAAAAACTAATCTACCTTTTGGGCAGGAGGCAAAAAATGATCAACACAACTTCAATGGATGAGATGGGGGCACACAAATCCTGCACAGGTGATAATACACCCTGCACTAGTGAAGATTTTGTCTTCATGTCAGCATCACTCTGGGTGTGTGTGGTGTGTGTGTGTGTGTGTGGTGTGTGTGTGTGTGGTGTGTGTGTGGGCTGTGTGTGTGTACGCATGTCATTCTTTTGTTTTATATATTTAAGTTACTTGCCTGTTTTTTAACTTTGGATTTTTGTGTTGACATTTTCTGGATCAACACGCTCCTGTCTACCAACTATGCACAGAGTGAAGACTGGAGAACGCCTCTTACAACTACAGTATGACACCAACACAAAAGGGTGAATAGGAACGGATGCAGCCTCTCACCACAATAGTGTTAAACCTACACATACCATAAAGACGAGCGCAAACGTTTAAAACTACGCTTTGAATACTACACAAATAGCAAAATGATGAACATGGCTTAAAAGCACCTACATGCAGCATAAAGACGGATTAATGCGGCTCAAAACTAATCTTAAGCCTACACACATGTTAAACACAGATGATCACAGCTGAAAAATGTAGACTGAAATCTATACACAAAAGGTAACACACTGGGTAGAGTTGGATAACTGCAGCTTAGAGCTACCGAGTGTGAAGCGTGCAGCCTGGTTCTAAACCTAAAACACAAGGACAAGTGTTAAACACAGTCTGAAAACTCATCAGCATCTCATTTAGAACAGTTACCTGTATCACAGGGCTACACCTGCACACAGTGATAAAAAAAAAAAGAAATGGAAAACAGCTCACACCTACACACAGCACTGGAAGTGCAGGAGTTCATTAACATTCGTAACACGTGTGGTGTGTATGCACCCACAACATGTCACGGCTAAACACAGCTCATGATAACGGAACCAGACCCTACTCATTCACGGCATGACAGCTGAGCTAACAGCACCTTTCAGGCAGAGGAAAATTGGCTGTGCTGAATGCGGGGGCCACCTACGCCTTCAATTTCTCTCTCAGTTTTTAAAGAAAGAAAGAAAAAAACATAAGAGAAAACATTTCATCGAGAATTTTCAATATCACACAAAACACAAACAAAAGGACCCATGGACAAACAAGATGGTGCAGACTGGGCAGCTAGTGTGGAAACTGGACAGCCTTTCTTGTTATACTTACCACCTATCAATGGATGGTACCAGGAAAGGTAACATGGTAAGAATTGTAAAAATGACCCCCCTCCCCCACCCTCCCACTACCTCCCTCCCCCCCCCCCCCCCGAAAAAAAATAAATTTCCCCCCCCCCCCCAAGGTGTACAGACTTTCAACAACAAACAACACGGAATGGATTGACAGAGGCAGAAAACAAAGAGGTAGGAACAGTAGAGGAACATTCCAAAGAAAAGTCAGCCAGAGTGACAGAGAAGGATTCAGTTCAAACTGTAAGACCCCCAGCATATCCCCCTGTGGATAAGCCTCCCAGTGAAAAATCCAAAAGGATCCAGAAATCATGTAAAGGATCCAGCTTTGAACAGGGATTACAACAGCCAAAACTAATGTGCTGACAAAAAGACAGATAGCAAAAGGCATAAAAACTGCACATGTAGATGCATGCATGCATGTGTATGAGTGTGGGTCCACGTGTGCACATGTTAGGAGTGCATGTGCATGTGCATGTGTGTGTGGTGTGTGTGTGTGTGTGGTGTGTGTGTATGTGTGTGAGAGAGAGAGAGAGAGAGAGAGAGAGAGAGAGATGGCAACAGTGTGTTCATATGTGCCTGTGAATGTGTGCTATGTGTCTGTGCAATCATCGTAACAAAATAATTCAAGGACTAAAACAAAAACAAAAGAATCAACACAAACATATGAACAGCATTCTCATCTATTCTTAATACTGATAATATCAGATTATGTTGAAAGTCATAAAGAGAAACCACAGCAATACACTAGCTACAGAGAGGGAGAAGTATCTGTAGGCAAAAAACCTGCTGACCATCTGTTGTTCATATGTTTTCAATGCGAGCAGCATCGCATTAAATATATGTCACCAGTCGCATTAGATATGTGCCAACTGTCACATAGACTTTATGTGTGTGTCACCGACTCTGTGTGTGTGTGTGTGTGTGTGTGGTGTGTGTGTGTGTGTGTGTGTGTGTGTGTGGTGTGTGTGTGTGCGTGTGTGTGCATGTGTTCATGTGTCGTGTATGGGTTGCGTATGTGTGTGTGTGTGTGTGGGTGGTGTGTGTGTGTGTGTGTGTGACTTACTCGAGTGTGGTGTGTGTGTGTGTGTGTTCCTGTGTTGTGGTGTGTGTGTGTGGTGTGTGTGTGTGTGTGTGTGTGGTGTGTGTGTGTGTGTGTGGTGTGATGATTTCAGGATTTTTTTTCGATCTCCAAGAGCTGTGTGCGGTTGTATTACATTGGTGGTTTTACGAACTGTCATCACACTTTATAAACCAAACGTCCAAGGTCACTCCGAATTTTGCAGACATCCTCAGAATATTAGAGCAGCAGAACGCAGCCTGGAGAAAAACTCTGAGCATACATGCATAAAAAAAAATTAAAAAAAAAAAAAAATTCAGCCACAAATAATGACCATGATGGAAAATCAGTTCTTAATGAAAGTTGTGCACATGACCATATCATACCAAAGCACACCACCTGCCATGATTGTGGACATGTCTGTGATCGTGCAAGCCCACACTAGGGCCCAACATAGCTCACACGTAACATTGTTGACATCCTCACTCTTAATTGTTAATCTGTTGTTTGAATTGTTTTAATTAAACCAAATAGACAAAAGCCCCCAAAAGTAGGGCGTACAGATAGGCTGTCCTCAGAACCATGAATTTACAAAACCTTTAAGACAAGACACACACACACAGAGATAGACCCAGACAGAATGAGTGCATGAGTGTGTGTGTGAGTGTGTGGTGTGTGTGTGTGTGTGTGTGTGTGTGTGTGTGTGTGTGTGTGTGTTTTGTGTGTGTGTGTGTGTGTGTGTGTGTGTGTGTGTGTGTGTGTGTGTGTGTGTGTGTGTGTGTGTGAGGAGTGAGTGAGAGAGAGGCACAAATAGACAGACAGAGGGAGGAAGGAAGAAGAAGAAAGAAGAAGAAGAAGAATGAGAGAGAGAGAGAGAGAGAGAGAGAGGAGAGAGAGAGAGAGAGAGAGAGAGAGAGAGAGAGAGAGAGAGAGAGAGAGAGACAGACAGACAGACAGACAGACAGACAGGGACAGACAGACACAAAATTACCATGGAGATGTTGTTAACATTCTACATGAGTTATAGCTCTCTCCTGGCATTTTCATGAACATACAACACAAAGAGTGGCTCTGTCAGAACTCACCTGCAGTCATATTACCACTGATGATTTCAGGATCTTTTTTCAGATCTCCAAGAGCTGCTAATGGCAGTCCCCAGTTAGCAACTGTAAATTCCAACATGCAGAATACATCATTATGACCACATGCCTATGTTGTGTATGAATATCAACCTAAAATCTGCCTGTGCACACAAGACACAATATCATCATACAATATAGAGCCACTCGTATGTGGCAACAAGTCTGCAATTGCTCACATTCTTTTTCATGGTCGACAGTATTTTTCTTTTTCTTTTCTTTTTTTTTTTTTTTTTTTTTTTTTTTTCCAGTTTTTGTTTTTTTTTTTTTCCAGTGCCTCATTGTTTTCTTTATTTTCTTAAACAGCTTTTACCAGACTATGTAAACCTACAGTTTAATTTCTTCACAATTTCTCATTTTTGTTCTCATGAATAGGATACATTTTCAACTGTCACTCAAATTTCCATAAACTGTTCCACATGAAATTGCAATATTAATGTTGCCATACTAGTTTGATGTCTTGCTGTTGTTTTAGAAGCTGATCCACAAACTCTAAAGATGAAGAGATGTTGTTTGAAAAGCTAATCTACAATCTTTAAAGATGAAGAGATGTTAAACTGAAGAAAACACTATAAACGAAAAATGGTGGAGGAAAAAAAAAAAAAAAAAAACGCACACACTCACACACAACATAGAGACACATCTAAGAACCACAGACTTTACACAAACACTTTTTTTTTAACAGTCAAAATATGGCAAAGAAAAGTAAGATTCATCCACATCCCTCCCATGCCCCCGCCCCAATATACACCTCTCTCTTCCCACATGAAACATGAAAATGGCTGCAATGCAAAGTTGATGCGCTCTCAAACACACACAAACACTTTTGCACAAGCACATGTAATACACTGTAAATGTACACCATTATATATTGATAAAAGAACCCACAACAAGCACATAAGAAGCTTGCTTAAGTGTAACACTACAGCAATCAGATCCAACAGCGTTCAAATCACACATTGCTTACCTTAAATTTGTAAGTTTGTAGTTTTGTGTTCTGGGGTATTTTTTTCCTAAAAAAAGAATGATCAACTTTTATGGCAGAATAAACTAAACACTTAATTAGGCACTCTCCATGTTCAGAAAGTTCTGTAAAGCAATTTTCATGTTGTTAAGTACTACATTATGTGGCCTGCATTAAAATCATTTTCTTAACTTTATACTGTTGCAGGTATATTGAGCTGACGTAGGACAAATCGGGACAGGGTGGGGGTAGTGGATGGTTGGAAAGAATTGAAAAAGAGGAAGGTGGGATAGCGGAGATGGAATGGGGAGACGGGATAGAAAAATTTGACGCTGGAAAGGATGCTTCTAAATCAGAAAGTGAATTCCAATATTTTGTAAATTTCAGACACACATATTGTGCATTCACATTCACACACATACATGTGTGCACATGTATATGCAAAACACACACACACACACACACACACACACACATGCATCCATGCATAGCACACACACACACACACACACACACACACACACACACACACACACACACACACACACACACACACAAAGAAATGGTGACAAGACACAAAAAAAAAATTCACTTGAAAGAGACAAAGGTTAATGATGTCCACACACACACACACACACACACACACACACACACACACACACACACACACATACACACAAATGTGGGTGCATGCACATGCGTGCGCTCTCACACACACTCACACACACATGCATGCATGCATGCACACATGCACTCTCACACACACACACACACACACACACACACACACACACACACACACACACATGGATAGCTATGATTTCAGACACAGACTTCAGAAGACAGGAGTTTTGTTCTTACCAGGTCCCCAGAAATGCTGAAAACAAAACAAACCAGCATTCAATTTCTTCTTCTTTTTCATGTTGAAATACCAAGACAGAGTGCAGTGATGGAGAGAGAGAAGCAGGGGAAGGAGAAAAGGGGGGGACACAGACAGAAGGAGCAGGAGCATGGAGATACATAACAAAGGAAGACATGTCTTGGTAGAGACACTAGAAAGGAGGAGTGCAAGTCAAGATGAAGAGACAGTCAGGGAGAGGAAGACAAAATCATGGAGATTATGACAATGACCAAAACAAAAAGGAGAAAGAGTGAGAGACACAGACAGACAGAGAGAGAGAGAGAGAGAGAGAGAGAGAGAGAGAGACAGAGACAGAGACAGAGACAGAAAGACAGATGTGAAAGCGAGAATCACAGATGGAAGCTTTAGACATAGCAAGACTGTGAGACAGACAGTGAGATATATGCACAAAACATGAGAAAGGTCACACAGAGAATTGCGGACAGAACAGGCAAGAATGGGAAAGATAATTTCAGCAACTGGAGGAAAAGCAAAAGAACGAGACAGACAGATGGTGAGAACCACACTGACAGAAAAACAGGAGAGGGGGCAGACAGTAAAAACTCACAGGAAGAAAAGTAAGAACAGGAGACACAGTGAGAATCAGACAGAGACAGACAGCAACAGTGACACCAAGAGAGACAGTAAGAATCACACAGACAGAAAGAAAACATGAGTTAGACAGTGAGGATCTGGCAGTGAGCCAGAATGAGAGACAGTAAGAATCACACAGCCAGAAAGAAAACATGAGTTAGACAGTGAGGATCTGGCAGCAAGCCAGAGTGAGAGACAGTTTAAGAATGACACAGAAAGCAAGAAGAATTATATTCAGGCAGACAGCAAAATCACACAGACAGGAGAGCAACAATGGGAGACACAGTAAGAGTGACACACAGATCAACATACACATAAACAGACATGGGGCGAATGGGAGAGGGAGTGCAAACCACAGACAGAAATAGAGAGAGAGAATGGGAGAGACCGTGAGAATCGTACAGACACAGAGAGAATGAAAGAATGGGACAGACAGTGGTAGCCAGGGGCAGAAAAGAGGCTTACACCACACACACACACACACACACACACACCACACACACACACACACAAACACACACACACACACACACACACACAAATTTACACACACACACACACACACACACACACACACACACACACACACACACACACACACACACACCACACACACACTGACACAATTTTACACTTTTCACACACACACACACACAACACCACTGAAATTTCCTTTTACATTCTTTTTGCACTTGATACAGGTTTTTATAAAAAATCATTAAATGAAAGGAAAAGAAAAAGGCCATTCCATGCGCAAATACTGTCAAGAACTTACTGTGCTGTTGTGACATCAACACCAGGTTGTCAGGGTGATTGTAATCACAGCGATGTACATCAGAAAGCATCGAACCATGCAACAAAAGGGAAAAGTCCTGGTCTGACCAATCAACGTTTCAACAAATCGTTTTATCGAATACCTTTCTTTTTTTACTTTTAAAAAAAGAAGAGTGAATCAGACAATGAAGCGAGATCTACAAAATCATCCATCAATGCAGCTGCTCATCTGTCTGTGTCAGTCTGTCTTCTGAGATTTCTCTCCCCCCCCCTCCTCGTTACTGTATGAGGGACCTTTGGGAAAACCGAGGAAACTGA
Source organism: Conus betulinus (assembly GCA_016801955.1). Taxonomy (NCBI): domain Eukaryota; kingdom Metazoa; phylum Mollusca; class Gastropoda; order Neogastropoda; family Conidae; genus Conus; species Conus betulinus. Next base: position 19,472 of record JADBJO010017299.1, on the reverse strand, counting down.
AGATTACAGCATTCAATTGTTATGAAAGCATATCATTAGCTTTGTAAGCTGTGACATTCAGTGATTCCCAAGGAAAACGCAATTTTTCTTGAAGGGAACTATGCATGTTCCTCTGGAAAAAAAAAAGATTAATGAAGCTGCTATGCCCTCCATACACGGTAGTGTTTTGTTGCCTAGAACTGCTTTTTTACTTGTTCTAGATAACCATGGGTCAAGTTAGCTGCAGAAGTTAGTGAAACGCAGAGAAACCACAATTCAAAAGGGAATCCCTCTCTGATGTCTTTGTTCCTTCCTTTGGTAGCCCAGGAACTCTATTTTGGCTCTGTTGTCGATCATTTAACCTTGGAAATACGAGCCAGCTCTGCCCCTGCCTATCAGCTTACTTGCCATAGCAAGGGTCATTTCAAGGCTGCCCACAACTGATATGTGCACTGAATGAACACATTGTAAGCAGGTCTCCCAACACATATTTCGCACAATTACTCTGTGCTAGCAGGGTTGTTTGACACGCTTTAAGGAAAGTGTAATGGGTGAATTAGGTAGAGGTCCTATGCCTATGTGTATAACAGTATCTTTCGCCAGCAAACTTCTTGAGAGAATACTTGTGTTTCTTCTTTTTTTTTGCGCTCTATACAGAGCAAGAGGTACAAGCTGGAATGCCTTAGCTCATGAAAAAAGGCACAATGATATAATATCCCAATCCTGTCATCTGATAGGAGAGCTTGGTCACCTTGCCACCAAAACTCAAGGTGAAAACAAAGCCACATATGGGATGAATCACACGTACTTTGTGTGTCTCTGTGTGTGTGTGTGTGTGTGTGTGTGTGTGTGTGTGTGTGTGTGTGTGTGTGTGTGTGTGTGTGTGTGTGTGTGTGTGTGCATTACACATATGGATTCACGCAATCCACAAACACGCTTTTGACATTTGAACAAGACAAAGAAAATAAATCTCTCTCTCTCTCTCTCTCTCTCTCTCTCTCTCTCTCTCTCCCTACATGGATGCACACAATCTACACACACACTTCTGACATGTAAACAAGACAGAAAATCTTCTCTAGCAAGTAAAGTAAGCGTTGGAACTACTCTCTAACTCAGCACCTACCCTCCCACCCCCTAACTTCCATCTCCAAAGCACCACTGCTCAAGGACAGACCCTGTACTGTAAGCAGAAGTGTACATCAGGTCTGTAAACACTGGTTCAGGTGTTTGTCTGTTTGATTCTTTTTTTTCTTTTTCTATGTGTGAATGTGTGTCTATAAATGATTATATCACCTTCACAGCTTGAATAAAGTCAGAAATTAAAGTGATGATGAGATGAAAAGAAGTAAAATGGTTCATCATTCTGCCAACAACAAACAACAGAAATTGCCTGTGTAAATTGACCATTCTGGCAATGTAACAAGACAGAAAACTGAAGAATGATTGTGCAACATATAGGGTTGTGGTCTTTTTCTTTCATTTTCATTTAGCAGACCTACCACTCCAAAATTTCAAATCTACGTTTCATGATATGCTCTTGATTTTAAGTGTCTCCTCCATTAACTCACTGCTAGTGCAGCTCAAAGTTAGGTTTGGGGGTGGATTTTCCCTCCTGAATCATACAGCACTCCCCAGTTTTGGAGAGTACAGGTCTACTTGTCAATGAAAGCTGTTCTGTTCTAATGCTTCTTACATCCATTCATTTAATTCTGCTGTTGACAATTTGTGTCAATTAGCAAGCCAAAAGAGTTTCTAAGAGTTCTCTCTAGACAAAACAACCAGAGGTCTCATTTTCAAAAAGTTCTGCATTGCCACAAACTGTAATATTTTTGTAACAATGATTTTTTTTTTTCTAAAAATATTTTGCAAGCTGCATACAGTACCTCAGAGTAGCTAAATTGCTCTATCCTTTCACAATGACAATGTTGCATATCAACACAGAAATTCTGTTTACCTATTTTTTTTCAAGCAGAAGTAATATGTTCATCAAAATACAGATTTCTGTTGACCAAAAATCCCTCAGTACATCTTTCTCCATATCAACCTTTTGTACTTCATAGCTTCCTTCTTGTTTTTCACTGTGAAACTTGATTTGGCCAAGAATGAGCCCTCTCACAAATATGTATCAAACAAAACATCATCTAGCCTGGGTTGTAGATTCAATCTTACTTTCACTGTGATTATTTTTGTGAAGAAACCTGCGCTGTGTTTGCTTTAGTATTATTGGCAAATAATCCAACAAAGTGGGTCCTCTCCAAAACACTTCCCTGATGAACATCAGATCAGTGGTTCATCTTTTTCATTGCCAGATGATATTAGACACTTACTTTAAACACACACACACACACACACACACACACACACACACACACACACACACACACAACACGAAACAACACAACAATAATAACCTCCACACTCGACGTATCATCCATGTTAGTACTTTCAAACCCACATCTGATATATGCATATTTACATAAGTGAAATACCCTAGCGGTAATCAAAATTGTTGATCTTTATAAAAATTTTTTGCAACCTGTGACTGTGAAATAACCATGGCAATTTCAGCAACATATGAACCACATAAGACAGTACTGACATTATCAAAGTTATCATCTCAACACCTTTCTCCTGATAGAGTGAGGTCAACACTGAGCATTCAAACAAAAGATGATGCACAGAAATGTTTTCTCTGCAGACAAAAGTAATACCATGAGAATATTTAGTGTTCCAAGTATTCAGCCTTAATTCATTAATTAATCTAACAATGCGCCTTGGGCATGATGGTGAAGTAGCCATTTTTTTTACCAAAATCTCTGCTTATGTATATACTTGTCCATAATTTTTCCGCCGACACACACAAGAGGACAAAATCTAAGGAATTGTTTGATAAATTGTCAGCGTTTCTATTTGCTGCTCCTTTTGCAGAACTATCTCAGTATCTGCTATTTCATACCACAGTGAGATGGAACCCAACAAAAATAAATTCTTATGCCTAGAGTTATAAAACAATGCAGTAATCACTCAAATCTTTTGTTTAAAAAAGCAAATCTATCTAGCTTTGCAGTCCCAACACTATAGTGATTGTAAAACAGATTTCAAATCAACACACACTAAAAATTTTCATATAAAGCAATTGATGTATCATATATATGTAAGTCAAAGCTTTCAGTATTGCATATATTTCTGAGGTAAAGATTGAAAACTATTTCCTAAATAATATGATTTCCTGACATTTAAAGTTGATATTATAAAGCCAGAAACACTGTCAGAGGATTTCATTACCAACCCATCTATAAACACTTTTAAATGATTTGGATAGCTGTTTTCTAATAGTTCACATACCTCAGTACATTATAACTTTTCTTTAACATAGTGTATTTGTAATCAAAGAAGCATTTTTGTGCTCCCAAGGAGACAATGGAGGTACTGCTGGAAATTCTGGTATAGCAGTATATCAATGTTACAATGTGACCTAAATTCAGATGTATAATTTCTAATTGGTTGAATATATGATATGTTTTTAGACCTCTCAGGAAAATTGCCTCTAGTATAGTCTAATCTTGCTTCACAAACTACATACATATGATACCAAATTTGCACTCTGGTTTCCTTCACTGACAATTCGGAATCCTCATGTCACTCAAAAAAGATATCCTGAACTCTATGTAACAACTTCTATCCTTCCAATTACAGAATAATCTTGTATGGTAATTTTCCTTTTTTTAAATCAAAGTACTCTCCACCAACTAGCAACATTATCATACAATAAATCCAGAGAATTGTATGCTACAGTTTTTTTTTTTTTAACAGAACTATGAGCCTACAGGGTCAGCCAAATCTGTGTCCAAACCAACAAGAGAATATAAACTAATTTGTTGCCTGTCAAAGGCTTCTAGTTCTAAGATGTGACAGCTCCACTTAATACTTGAAGTTGGCAAGTTCATTCACACAATGACAGTCCTCAAGAGTGGGCTGGATGGATGATTAAATAACTAAGTACACAGTTTAATCCAAAATTAATTTCAAAATATTCAAATCACCAGAACTTCATTTTTTGATATATTCTTTGACATGTTTATATTCTTTGACATGATGAAAAATACAATAGTTTGATTACCGTATTCATTGCATGGCACTCCATCATGCCTAACCATCTGGTTATCTGCTTTGTGTGTGTGTGTGTGTGTGTGTGTGTGTGTGTGTGTGTGTGTGTGTGTGTGTGTGTGTGTGTGTGTGTGTGTCGCTCGATGTCGTATGCGTGTGCACGCCTATTTTTGCCCCAATCAGTTCCAACAGCTTGGTCTCCGTAATCCTGAGACGGGTAACAATCCACGATTTACTTTTTCATCTCCGAGGTCACACAACAGGTCAATCTGTAAGAACGCGGTCAACATCAAGACTCTTGCCAAGTGTCATTGTGACCGTCACCTTGTCCTCCTTTCACTTTCGTTTGCATTAATCTGATTCAAACTTCTTGCAATTGTCATTTAAATTGGACGAATCTTGGCGCATTTTAAACTCCTCGGATAGTGAGGTAAAAGCAACGTCTGGTTTCGTTGCCAATAGCTTGGTCAAACACTCGATCTGCCAGGCACATGATCACGATGATCCGCCACCCTCGACTTCAAGGTCTTACATACACAATCGAAACTAGTTTTAAATATCAGTACCATGACTGTTCACCTTAATACGTAGTCCCTGAATTCTTTTGTTTTGACGTATGCCGCTACCTTCTTGACCACAGACCCTGCCATGATGATGATTACGACGCTCGACCCGCAGCCCACATGCGATAAGCTCTTAATCCTAACTGATAAGCTTAACCTTCGTTTGTTAGGCCTAGTGGGCTGACTTATTCTTTCAGTCAAAAGAGGGAACGGAAAGTGGGTCTTAAAGGGAAACTACTCTTACACAAAAAACGATTCCTAAAAGATTGAACGTGGTGGTCCCGGATTCACTGATGTTGCCACAAAATTAGTTTATGCAGGAAGCAGATAACTCTTTTTCATTATCAAGTCCAAATCAAGTCCAAGTCAACCTTAATCAGACTGTAATGGTATGCCGTACCATTTTATTTGTCTTCCATGGAAAGACACCAGAATAGCATCCTTGTCCAAATCTTTTACGACAGTGAACACTAAATGACGGTTCAACTGATAATGAAAGCAAGCACAATGAAAACGATGCAAATAACCGAAAGAATTGGTAATGTAGGACGATCTGAAAATTTTCACAACATAATGTTTTGGAGTTCACGAGGCCAAACACGTGAAAAGGCTGTCTCAAACTCTTAACAAAACGCATTGCGCATACACGCGCGTGCGTGCGCGCGCGCACGCACGCACACACGCACGCACACACACACACACACACACACACACACACACACACACACACACACACACACACACACACACACACTCACTCTTTAAACGGCTCTGCCATCACCCCCCCACACACACTTCCCCCAGACCCACGCACGCACACTGGTATTACTACCGCTGCACAGATTTATATGTTATCCACGATACAAAAGGGATTATCAATGCTTTCTAGTTAGAAATTACAGGGCTTGACGTTAAGGTCATGTATAGACTGTAGCTGTGTGCTGGTCAGTGTTTACACAAAAGGGGCTCTACAATAGATATCTAAATTATATTCCTGATGTGGTAAAACTCTGTTCATTTTTTTTTCTGATAACACCAAAGCTTACAACAGCATTCTTAATGAATGAAGCAGATGTAAGATACAAAAAAAAGTCTGTTAAATGGACAAATGACAGGAAAGTAAGATTCATAAATGAAAACGGGAAAATCATGCATATTGGTACCAATAGCCTCTGCTATAGATATGAAATCAATGGATGTAAATTATACACTACTGAGTGGGAGAAGGTGTTAGAATCATGGCTAGCATCATTCATTTTGAACAGTATTTTCACAGCCACTGAAAAGAAAAAAGAGAAAAAAGCAGACAGAACAGCAGGGATGATTGCACGACATATTCAGGTCAAAAACCAAGGAAACGACGGTCCAATTTTAAAATTCCTTGTCAGACCAATTTTGGAATATGGTAATGTGGTGCAAAGAAGATATACAAAAAAAAAGCAAACAAAAAACAAACAAACAAACAAGCAAAGAAGAAATGACAAAAGTCATTGGTTTGAACAATTTAAGTTACGAAGAAAGTCTAAAATTTTTCAAAGTTAACGAATAAAAGATGATGTGATTGACACTTTTTTTCTTCATAGATCCAGTTATCATAATGCGCAAACCACGAACAATCTGTATACTTTAAAAACTAGATGACATTCCATGAAAGACATACAAACCTTTTGCCCAAACTAATTAACTGGCTCCTGTCTTTTCCTTTTGTTGTTGTTGTTGTTGTTTTGGGTTTTTTTGCTTTTTTTCCTGGCCGGGTCATTCAGTTTTGGAAGGAATTAACAACTTCTATCGGTCAGCAGGAACACGTAACAACTTTAAAAATCAAATAGACAGACATTGCTTCAAGTTTGATTTGAGTATTGGAAGTTAGTCGATCATAGCATATGCTGAACACCCAGTATACAAGTAAAAGTATTTAAAAACAAAGACTTTTGTAAAGCAGACAAAAAAATTTAAGCCTTTACCAAAATATATGATAGGGGTAGCCTGGGTCTTCACAGAGACGTACTGCTCTAAGCGACATTGTGTCGGAGTTTCACCACGGGAATCCTTTTTTTTTTTTTTTTACAATAAAAGAACATGAAAATTTTTTTTTTTTTTTCGCCCTGAATGTCGCGAAAATCCCTAAAAAACACAAGAAAAAAATCGTTGCTAAGATTGTGGGCACAGCAGAGAAGGCTGTTGACCTTCAACTCTTTGCCTAATGCTGGAGTGTAAATCAGTCTCAAAATGGCGTACCCACAGCACCAGGCAGCGGCGAGTGGACAAAATGCACCACCGACTGGTCTACCTCCTTTCCCTTCCCAGGTCTTGCCTGCTGCGACAGCAGGAGAGAGAGCTTCAAGATCAGTATTTGGTATGTGATATCAGTTCCTGCATGTGTACAATGTGCGTCAGCCGATAACAGAAACTGGACAGCCAGGACACATCCTCGTGTTCTACTCCAGGATAACGGCGAACTCCTCTTTTTCAGTTAGGTGCCAAAATGATGAACAGATTGATCGTAGGTCCTCAGCAGAACTGTCATGTGTACCATGACCAAATACATTCAGAATGAGCGAGCCTATTGAATCGACGATTACGACTAGCGTAAAATACAGAATCGTGTTTCACGATAGGCCTACGACTTTATGAGATCCAACTCTGCATGACTTGATGAGGTCCAACTCTGCACTGTGATGCAGCCGTCATTCACCCATAGATCAAGAGAAGGGTCATCAGTTTCATTTGGGGTCACAGCTTAAACCTTAGATAATTAAGTGGTGTAATAAAATTGATGACCTCTCACTTGGTCTAAGATCGGGATAAATAACTTCAGGCGACGTCACTTGCTTACTCTGAAAACCGAACTACATACTGTGGGGGTTACTTTAAATAATGTGTCACTTCAACATGAAACAATCTTTTTTCTTTTGTATACCCTCCCCCCTCCCCTCCCCCCCCCCCCCCCCCCCTCACACACACATACACACACACACACACACACACACACACACACACACCACACACACACACAGTCACACTCCTCAGTACTACAGTAGGCAATGCCCATGGTAGGCAACTAAGATACCTCCTGGAACAAATATGCAAGCTAGGTTTATGCTACAGATCTTGTGATAATAGACTGACGGCCATCCAAAACTTGGTCAGAAGACAGTTAAAAGAGGGGAAAATTACAGAAAGTTCTTGTAGACCTATTGTTGTCTTCAGTTTTTGGAGATAGATTTTTCATCCATATTAAAGTTAATGATGTTTGTGTTTGTTACAGTCGGCAATATTCCATACGATGCCACAGAAGAACAGCTGAAGACCATATTCAATCAGGTTGGACAAGTGACAAGTTTTAGGTATGCCATAGATTACAAATGTTTTTGGTCTTTGTCATTTTTTTTTTTTTTTTTTTTTTTTTTTTTTTTTTACTGTATCCTCTTTATGTACATTCAACTCTCATCTTTCACTAATAATGCTTTAAGCACTATCCGCCTGTCTTATCGGTGTATGTTTTGCCTTTGTTCATTTTTGTGCATGCTACTGTAATAGAGAATATTGTGTGTGCCTGATTTGCAACATATATATGTGACAGTTTTCCAGTATTTCATTGTGCAGAACTGTACAGGCAGTGAGTTTTATCTGGAGATCAATAGACTCCAGTCCAAGTTCTTGGTAATACTTGACATGCTGATGGAGTAATTTCTGTAGATGTGATAAGAGTAATGAATCAGATCTTTGTTTGATTGATTGAAAAGTGGTTATTCCTAAATTTCAGCAGATTAGCGGAGTACAATTTTTTTCTAAGTATTAAAACTAATAAAAGATTTGTCCAGTTTCTGGTGGAATGTTTCTTTCTCTCTCTCTGTCTCTCTCTCTGTCTTTCTCTCTCTCTCTGTCTCTCTCTCTCTCACTCTGTCACAGTCTGTGTATGTGTGCATGCGCGTGTGTGCATGTGTGTGTTTGTGTTTATGTGTGTGTGTGTGTGTGTTAGCTCTTACGTAGACAGAGCACAGTTCCTATTACTGAGTTCGTTTTTTGTATTTTAACCAAATTCACCTTTTCCTTTCTTCAATTCAGCCATAAATTCTTTTTCTAGGCAATTTTCTTTTATTCCTAAGTTACCTTAAGAAAAAAGATGCACTGATGACTCAGACTGGAAACCGTAAGCAGAAAGTGCAGTTTATTCACGGATGTCAGCATTTTGTTTTCGTTGTTTAATATCTATACTAAGCATTGTAAATGCTGACATTTGCAGAGTAGCCAATGGTCAGGAGGTTGACTGTTTGTCACAGGTTGGTGTATGACAGAGAGACAGGAAAACCCAGGGCTATGGCTTCTGCGAGTACACAGACCAGGAAACCGCCATGAGTGCAATGCGCAACCTCAACAACTATGACTTCAATGGACGGCCCTTGCGTGTTGGGTATGCAGCTGGGGAGAACAAAGATGAGCTGAAAGGCATGACACAAGCTGGAGCAATGATCATTGAGGTGAGAGACGACTGACATTATGGGTGGCCATGACTGATGGTTCTTTTGTGATCTGGTTATGGTGAACGGGGACCCAGTTTTTTAGGTTTTTTTTTTTTTTTTTATTTTGGTTTTTCGTGTTTTTTTTTTTTCCAGTTTGTTCTTGCGGGTTGCTTAACTGCTACTGGTGCATTAGCATTTTTTTTTTTTCGAAAAGATCTTTCTTAACAGGTAGAGCAAGAACGACAAAAATCACTTCAGTACATTTTCTTGTAAGTTATGAAATTTTAAATGTTTGATGCAATGTTTGGTCAGGTCCTCAGAGCTGCCAAGCGTTAACAATTTTGGCGTAGTACGCTATGATTTCATTCACAGTGCTTTGCTACTTCACTTTGTGATGAAATGCTGTTGAAAATTTTAAAAAACACACTCAGAAGCAGAAGTGAGGAAAGCTTCATCAGTTTATAGACGTCAGCAGTGACATAAGTGGAACTGAGTTAACTTAAATCTTTAGACTACAGACTTGTTTCATCAAAAAATGATTAAGTTGAGTAAGGAGAGAAAGGAAAAACAGAGAAAAATTTGGTAAAGATGATCATTATTTTGCTGCTTTAATGATTGGTTACTTTGTCAATCATTTTCATTTTTTGTAGGTCAGGCAAAACCATGCAATAACTTGCACATCTATGAGATTTCCGTCATCTTAGTCTGTCGTCATGTCTTATACAAAGGAAAGTTTCACTTAAAGTGCTGTTGAGTCTGACTTGTTACATCACCTATGAGTCCTACGTTTTTGAATTTGGAATACTTCTCTGAAAATGTCAAAATGCTACATTTTATGCCGTTAAGGCTTTGGTAGCTTTGGGTCTTTGGTCTGAACACTTGACAGATAAGAATAAACACAAGGTAATGTTGAACTGTGTTTCAGACAATACAAGACCCAACAAAGAAAGAAGGCGTGCAACATAATTGTAACCAGAGTTACCCATGGTGTAAATTTTATGTGACAGTCATGATTTTCTAAATTTTTAGGAGTCAGTTGTCGGATTTGAGATGTTTGTTTGGTTGATTCAATGATTATGTATATCCTTTTACCTTTCCATCACCACACACCAGCTGACCGGCTACTAGAGGTCAGGATGTCACAGTCCCTGTTTAGCACCACAAGTATGCTGTCATTCATTGTTTTTGTGTGTTGTTTACTTTTCAGGTTTTTTTCATCAAAGTAGAATAGTACATGGGGTAAATATGTGGTGTATTATCCTTAAGATGGTTTATACATAATGAGAGTTTGTTTTAGAGTTCAGCAGTCTTAGAAATCTCTCACTCCACGGTAGCTGAGCTGTACAGCTGGTTTTCAGTTACTTGTTGCTTAGGGATAGCTGGTAATGAAAGGGTAAGAACTGTTTGATGTTTAAAAACTGAGCGTTGCAGTCATTCTCAGAATGATAGCCGGAAGCATAACTTTTATACAGAAAAAAAAAATGCTGTTTAGGTGCATTTACAAAATGGATTTCAAATGTAAAGAAGAAAGGAGCAAGAAACACGTTTAACAAAGCAGCAATACATATGCCAGGGAGAATTGCTGAGTGATAAACTAGAAACACTAATGGTTTGTTTGTGCTGCATAAAACCAGTATGGTATTAACAAATCATTTTTCTTGGTCTAGCTTTCCACCCAGCATTACCAGTTGCGGTTTCAGTTCCATTTAAGTTAGCTTCCCAGTGACTTCATGAGCCAGCATTAAGTATCAATCATGTTTAAGAAGTGTTTCAATGTTTCAGTCCCCCTTTGGTGAAGCAGTGGAGCCTGAAAAGGCCCCAGAGGCCATTTCCAAGGCTGTGTGGCTAGCTTGCCGCCAGAACAGATGTTTGAGCTGATGAAACAGATGAAGGTAATACAGGATTGTTTTTTCATGTGGGCTCTGTGTGTGTGTGTGTGTGTGTGTGTGTGTGTGTGTGTGTGTGTGTGTGTGTGTGTGTTTGAGAATTGAGAATTGCATTCAGAACGTGATTTTTTCTTTTGTATAGCTGTGCATTCAGAATGTGGTTTTCTTTGTATGGCTGTGCATTCAGAATGTGGTTTTCTTTGTGCAGCTGTGCATTCAGAATGTGGTTTTCTTTGTATGGCTGTGCATTCAGAATGTGGTTTTCTTTGTATGGCTATGCATTCAAAATGTGGTGTTCTTTGTATAGCTGTGCATTCAGAATGTGGTTTTCTTTGTATGGCTGTGCATTCAGAATGTGTGGTTTTCTTTCAGAATGTGGTTTCTTGTATGGCTGTGCATTCAGAATGTGGTTTTCTTTGTATGGCTATGCATTCATGAATTCAGAATGTGTGTTCTTTGTATAGCTGTGCATTCAAAATGTACACATTGATTTAGAATGTGTGGTCTTTTTTGTATGACTGTGTATTCAGAATGTGGTGTGTTCTTTGTATAGCTGTGCATTCAAAATGTACACATTGATTTAGAATGTGTGGTTTTCTTTGTATGGCAGTGCATTCAAAATGTACACATTGATTTAGAATGTGTGGGGTTTTGTTTGTATGGCTGTGCATTTAGAATGTACACATTGATTTAGAATGTGTGGGTTTTTTTGTATGGCTGTGCATTCAAAATGTACACATTGATTTAGAATGTGTGGTTTTCTTTGTATGGCTGTGCATTCAAAATGTACACATTGATTTAGAATGTGTGGTTTTTCTTTGTATGGCTGTGCATTCAAAATGTACACATTCAGATTGTGTGTTTCTTTTCTTTGTGCTGCTGTGCATTCAGAATGTGGCTTGTGTGTGTTCAGCTGTGCATTCAGAACACCCCCAACGAGGCACGCAACATGTTGCTACAGAACCCACAGCTGGCCTATGCCCTTCTTCAAGCTCAGATCGTCATGAAGATTGTCGACCCCCAAGTCGCCATGGTGAGTGAAAATGCATGCACATATGTGTGCATTTTGTGTGTGTGTGTATGTGTGCAAATTGTGGAACATGTTTATGTGAAACTTTTGAATGCAAATTTTTTGCTTATGTCACTGTTTCTATGACCATCCCCCCCCCCCTTCCCCCCCCTCCCCCCTCCCCCCCCCCCCCCCCCCCCCCCCCCCCACCCCCCCCCCCCCTCCCCCATCTGTAAACTGTATCCGTGCTTAGTGAAAATTCTGACATTGTAAATTTTTTTTCTGTTCTGTCAAGACTGTCTTTTTTCCCCCCTATTATTCTTAGTTAAAAATCTTACTAGCTGCTGTAGTGCAGTAGTCAACATAGCAGATTCTAGGCTTGGAATTTGTTGGATCAGATTCCACCAGATAAGTTATATCTGGGTTTTTTCAGCACTGAGCAGCTTCTTTGTTGAGCTGAGTTTGCTATGGGCTCATTTGGGAAGAACACCGCCGAGTTCCATCCACTGAATGGATGCGTCTCAGAGAATGTTGCTCAGATTTGGTGACCAGCGCTGGAGAGCTGGGTTGATGCCAGGATACATTATAAAGATAACCATAGTGTGTAGTCCTGTCATGTCATTTTTTTCTGTCAGGAATAGAACTTCATAATCACCATTTTTATCCACTTTGACAAGGAGAAAAAAAGGTCTCGGATTCTGTCGTCCTTCATGTTATGTTTGTCATTGTGACCTCATTTTTAAAAAATTTTCCCTTCATGTTTGTGCCCTGTGTGAGTTTGTGTTGGGGTCGCCATGATCAGCAGATTCACGAGGACTGTCTGTGGACGAGACTGGTGGCTCCTTCAGAGTGGGACACTCACTCAGGCCTGTTTTGCAGTATTGTGCCCACACACCCATACACACACACGTGTACACTCACCACACACACATACAATGATAATAATGGCACAACCAATGTTTGGTAGGTACTCGAGGTCTGATCAGCGCATAATGCATAAGCCCCCTTCTTAAATTCTTTCATCTTTGTTATTAATTCATTTATCCATCAGCTTTAGATTGTGCACTGTTTGGTCTCTAAACATAGCGGATGTGGTGTAGCGTACATGGACTAGTCCGCACGAAGTGGACAACCTCCTTGATGAAACTGAAACGTGTCGACAGTGAATGGCTTAGTAGGTGGTGTCCTGCATATGTTGGGATCAGAACAGGTGCAACTGAACACATCTGAAGTGACTCGGCAGCAGTGCATTGTCGCCTCTGGTAGGTTGCCTCATGATGACTTGAGATGGACTGTTTTCCTTTGGATTGCTGGTGCCGTGACTGCGATGTCAACAAGCCAAGGTGTGGTGTGGGAAGTGGAATGAGATGTATAGGTGGCTGTGTCCATGGAAGTGACCCAAAAAGATGAGAAAGCACAAAAAGTTGTAAATTTTCTTCAGACCTTTTTGAGTAGTTTGTATGCCATTTTACAAAGTACAACAATACACCTCTCAAATGAAAAAAAAATGCCAAGGAAAATTTTTAGCAGTGTTTCATTTGTGTACACGACATTGGGCATTTCTTGAATTCTGAATCTTTGGACTCTTATCGCTGGATATCGTTTATGGGAACTGCACGTGCATATCCGTTCTACTGTGTGTATTTGGCGCCATTTTTAGTCTGCACAGTTCAGCTGTATTAGTTTTTTGTGAAAATGCAGAATGTGACTAAATTGATGAAATATTAGATTTTTAGTATGTATAGAAACTGCTTCAAAACGAAAATGAAATACACCTGTTTATGTGAGAAAGTGGGCAGGTCTGTTTCTTACCCGTTGTTTACTGCCTTCATGGCTCTATAACTTGTCTTTGTTCTTACAAAGTCTGTTGTACTTTTTTCACTTTAACAATTCACAACATGCCATTGTTTTTTTTTGTTTGTTTTTTTTGTACAATCTGCAACAGGTAGTGAAAATAAGAATTCTGTTTGGCTGTCCTTTCAGCAGTCTTCATCTGCCTATACTTTTGTTATGTGTTTTTGTGGCTTGGTTAGTATGTTTGTCTTTACTTTTTGTCTGTTTTCTTTTTCAATCTGCAAATGAAAAATCAAGCAGACTGGCTGGTGTTCTAGGCACAGCCTAGTTGTGTCATAAGAATATTGTAAACAGTTCTGTTGTGTAGCTGTTGTTTGAGAACAGGTAGTTTTCATTAAGGATCTGCACACGATCCAGACTTCGTGTGTGTGTGTGTGTGTGTGTGTGTGTGTGTGTGTGTGGAAGGGCCAGCTGGGCTGTGAGACAGCTGAAACACTGCATGCATCCACAGTCATCTCATATTTTTATGTTAATTCGATGGAAGTGGGTGTCATGTGCCTTAGTGTGTGAGAGGAAGATTTAGGGGTAATGTAGTGTGTGTGTATATGTTTGTGTATGTATATTTGAGTGACAGATGGACACTCTTTGTCTGTTTCTGTTGTAAGTATGTTTGAGTGACAGATGGGCACTCTCTGTCTGTCTGTCTGTCTCGGTCGGTGAGTTTGTTCGATTTACAGATGGACACACTTTGTCTGTCTGTCCATCTAGGTCATGAGTATATTTGAGTGACAGATGGACTCTCTTTTGTTTGTCTCAGTCCCCCCCCCCCCCCCCCCCCCCCCCCCCCCCCCCCCCCCCCCCACCCTTTTCTCTGTCTCGCTCTGTCTGTCTCTCACTCGCTCCTTCCTATTGTCACACTCAGTCATCCTATCTTCCTTTGGTGATTATATAAAGAAGTTGATTTTTCATCCCTTTCCCATTTGAAGTGAAGATGTATAAACGTACGTTGTTTCAGGCCATGCTGTACAGAGATGACTCTCAGCCCTTGGCCAACATTCCGGCTCCTTCTTCTGCACCGTCTGTGAGTTCTGCTTCTGTCTTATAACTGTCTAATCTTGATGCGCCTACCCTCCCCCTCCCCCCCCCCCCCCCCCCCCCACCCCCCCCACACACCCTTCCTGTCTCTCCTGTCTCCTCCCCTTGTCTTCTCCGTATCCTCCCACACATTTCCCCCTGTACCCTTCAGTCCGCCTCACTTCATGGGATACCTTTGAGTGTCTTTTAACTAGAGTGTGCATGCTTACTGGAAATTTGTGCGAGAGATTTCTTTTTTTTGTCAGTCATTCCCTGTTTTTGTGTCTGGTTTGTCTTTCTCTCAAATTTATTTCTTTCTGTCTGTCTTCCTGGTACTTTCATCTTTATTATTTTCCTGAAAAGCTTCATGTCCAGTCATTGAGTTATTGTTAGACTGTTTTTTCTTCCACTCGCTAGGCAGTGTGTGATTTAAGCAGTGTTACAAGCTCTAGCTGCTTGTTCAGCAGTGATGATTGCCAGCGGTCATTCTTGCTTCAGATGCTTCTTGAGTGAGAAACTAAGTGAAATGGCTGGCATTTCAAACTGATTTTTGTTGTTGAGAGAAATGGTTATGTAGTTAGTTGTTGTTTTAGAGTCTTATGTACTATGCGTTTTGCTTTTAAATTTTTTGTGTGTGTGTGGATAAAGTTAGATTTTTTGGTGTCATGTTATGCTGATGTTTTGTTATGTGTGTATTACTGTGATGTTGAAGTAGGTACATAGCCTTCATGAAACTCAGCATTCCTTCCTAGATTATGAAACCCAACAAAGAATAGACACAAATTTGGGGCTGTTGGCAGTCATGGAAAAACTGAAGCAGCATTCCAAAAGATTGATTGATTCAGGTTGACAAGGAAGGGAGGTAATTGTAGTCATTTTTGTGGACGGTCTTCTGGTTGGCTAGGAGTGATAAGCTTAACTCATTGCAGATGGATTCGGAGATATCCACATATACACAACAGGGAAGTCCCAACTCCCAAACTTTCCCCATTCCATGTTCACTCAATCCATACATTGTTTTATGAGTTACCTCCCTTCACAAGACTTTCAGTCTTCATTTGGTTTGCATTTGGCCGTCATTGTTTGAAATGTACACACACACACACACACACACACACACTCACTCACTCACACTCACTCACTCACTCACTCACTCACTCACACTCACGCACACACACACACACACACACACACACACACACACACACACACACACACACACACACACACACACACACACATGTAGTTTTAGATGTTCACCCAAGACCAAATTTTGCAACCAGATAGGAGAGAAGAGTGACAATTCACTTGGGATTTCATCGTCTTGAATGTTATTTGTCTTGTTTGAGGAAGACCGACTAGGTAGAAACGCATTGTGTTTATTTTGTGATTTGATTTGTTCCTTCATTTGGCAGAGCAGTAATTCTGTTTTGTGTTCTTTACCATGCAGCTGATCCAGTTAGAGAATTTTTGTTTTACCCCTGTTGTTCTATCCAAAAGGGATTCTTGTCATTCACCAAAGAACAGACTTATTGCACTTGTATGGATTCATGGAAAAAGAGAACTTCCCTCAAGAAAAAGGTTATGAAATAGTAGGAAATCAAAACTAAGAAAGGTGTTTGTGTTGATATCAGATCAGTTTTAGGCTAAACGAATGGCATTCATAATACATTTTTCTTTCTTCTTCTTTTTTTTTTTTTTCAGGCTCCAGCTGCACCTCCTGTAGCTGCTGTCAGACCACCAGCCCCTGTACCTGCTCCATCAGGGTGTGTGTGTGTGTGTGTGTGGTGTGAGTGTGTGTGTGTGTGTGTTGTGTGTGTGTGGTGTGTGTGTGTGTGTGTGTGTGTGTGTGTGTTTGAGTGTGTGTGTGTGTGTGTGTGTGTGTGCGAGTGCGTGTGTAGGTGTGTGTGTGTGTGTAGGTGTGTATGTGGTGTGTGTGTGTGAGTGTGGTGTGTGTGGTGTGTGTGTGCAGAGGTGTGTGTGTGTGTGTATGCATGCGTGTGTGTATGCATGCATGTGCACATATGACCGAGGATAAGTGTATGAGCATGTATGTGTGTGCAAGTATGCTCGCATGCACACATGGTGTGTTGTTCGTGCAGACCCGTGTGTACGTGTGCACATGAGCATATCTACAACCGCACATATATTAGCACAGATGTGTCTCTGTTTGCCTCTTCTTTTTTTTTTTTTCACTCTTTTCTGTTTCTGACTGTTTTATAGTCTGCTGTGAAGACTTCACACCAGAACTTAATGATACTCTAATCTATTGGGCGCATTCAGTTTCAGCTGCCCCTGGGCGCCTGTTTCCAGCAGCAGTGCCGGGCCCTTTCCCAGCCTGTCTCCCAGCCGCTGCCTGCAGTGCCTCAGCCCGCAGTGCGACCAGAAACTGGCCAGAGAGCCACGCCCCTTGGTGGGTGAACACACACAGACAGTAATGGCGTAGATTACCATGAGGGCCAAATTTGAAAAGAGCGCTGTCACCGACCACCAGCCACTACTTTATCTTTTACAAAATGATTTTTACTCTCACAGTTTAAAATTTCTACAAGTGGAAATGCTTAGTCAATCTACTTATGTTTCGCCTACCCCTACGGAACTTCCGTATTTTCTATGGCAATTTTTAAAAAAACGAAGTAGCTACGGCGATTACGGAAATTGATTTTTCATTACGGTAAAAGATTTTTCAACAAAATTTACTTGAAACGATCGTGAGTTGAAGCAGACGATGCTTTTGAAAGCAGAAGCAGAACACCGAATGGTAAAAGGGACGTAAAGCCCCGTCTTCATCAAGCAGACAAATAGCGTATGTCTCCAACGGCTTCTGCTATAGAGGGACAGTAAACTCGGTTATTCAAGCAAACGATGCTTTTGAAAGCGGAAGTACTAAACCGGATATCAAGTAATTGAAGTTTTGAGAAACATGGCGTCTAATACAAAGAGAAAGCGAATGGATGTGCCAACTGGTGATGCCGATGAACCTGCATCAAAAAAAGCGTCAGCCGTCACAGAAGTTCCTGGACAAATACAGTGGCAAATTTCCCTTCATTGTGAAATTGGACTCTGGCGATTCAAAAGCAAAGTGCGTGATTTGTGACCGCACATTTTCTGTAATTAAAAACATGGCGGTTAAGTTTTGTCTTATTCTATGCATAGGTTGAGCTGATTATGACACCCAGACCAACTCTTTCCACAAACTGTTTCAAAAGAAAAAAAATGCTACTGATTTTGAGTCTGTGCTACTGAAATTTGAAACCAGTGCTACTGAAATTCATTTTTAGGGGTAGGTATGTATGGATTATTTTCATACATGTGTGAAAATTGATATCTACAGTGTATGTGTGTGTAGATCTGAATGTGTGTGTGTGTATGTGTTTCAAAGCATGACAATCACTGTGTATGATCTTATGCATGGTGTTTTAGGCTCCCAGTGGACCACCACCAGCTCCTGCATCTCAAGAACCTTTGATATCTGCTCAGGATCAGGAAAGGTAACAATGCATTGTTCAGTTCTTCTGCCTTCATCTCGCCACAGGTTTTTGTTGTCCATTCAGACTTTCCTCATTGTCCTATGCTGGAAACATACAGAAAATTTGATGGTTTTTTTTTCTGCCTTGAGTTGTGGTGTGTACCTGACTTAAAAAGATTCTGTCTATGGTTATTTTATTTTTCTTTTGCTTTCTCTCTTTCTCTCATTCTCTCTTTCTCCTCTCTCTCTCTCTCTCTCTCTTTCTTTCTCTCTCTCTCTCTCTCCCCTTATCTCTCTCTGTGCACAGTTCATACCTAACACAAGTGGTTTTAAAATGTACACCAGAGTCTAAACAAAACAAAACAAAAAGATAATGATTCACAGGGACAGATTACTTCATGTGTGGAATGTGGTAGTTGCAATTTGTCCCTCCAGGAAGAGTGATGTGTACCGGCTGAAGAGGCAAGGTGATTATGACTGCAGTCTGCGGGCTGGAAGCTGTAGGTTCAAGTCTTTGTCAGAGCCGTTTACTTGTGGGGTTTTTCAGCCTTGGCCAGCTCTAACCCAAAACCGAGTGTGTGCCATGGGCTTAGCGGGGAGGACTGGAACCGTACGGTCAGGTTGTAGCCCACTTAGTGGAAGATGCATTTTAATTTTCTGACCAACATTGAAAGTGACTGTATCTGTTGAGTCTGAAGGATTTTGTGGTCATCTGGGCTATGAAAGCAACATGAATAGAACTGACAGGAGGATACATTGTGAAAGGAAACATAGAGTACAGCTCAGTCATGTAGTCGAAGACCACAGCGGAATTTCTTAGCATTGTCATTTTCATCCATATCTGTAGTGATAATGAGGTAAAAAAAAAAAAAAAAAAATGAATAAATAAGTAAAAAAAGAAACAAACCATCAATAAGTTTCAGTCTGTAGTCCTTCATGCCCAGCACTTTGTGGTGACATCAGTGTTTATTTATTCAGCATTGTGTTGGTGGGTGATATTGTTTCAAAGCTGCTGCTGCCAGCAAATTCATCAAGACTGTCACTGATTCGACATGATGGCACCCTTCAGAAGAGGATGCCAACTCTCAGCAGCTCTAATTAAACAATTTATGTATCTGCATGGGGCTT
>JADBJO010017298.1:30000-38054 GCA_016801955.1 Conus betulinus | reverse complement strand
TCGATTTCCTGTTGTAAAAATTCCATCGTACCGCCATGTTTTGTGTCTGCAATTCCATACTTCGTCAATGTTGAATGGTGTGTGTGTGTGTGTGTGTTTGTGTGTGTGTGTGTGTGGGTGTGTTTTTGTGTGTGTTCATTGCGAACGCATGCGCTGTGTTGGTGGTGTTGGGTGTGTGGGTGTGTGTGTGTGTGTGTGTGGTGTGTGTTGTGTGTGTGTATACATGCAACGCCGCGCAAGTGTGTGTGGTGTGTGTGTGTTTGGTGTGTGTGTGTGGGTGTTGTGTTTGTGTGGAGTGGGTTTTATGCCTAATTTTACCCTTGTGCTATCAGTGTGTAATCTTTGCCCATATGTAACCGAAGCTTCACTCCTCAGATAAAGTCCAATGATAGGTTTTTCTTTGGAAATCGTCTCTGTATATGTGCAGTCCCACATATTAGTCTCCTCCTTACTTTGCTCCTTTCAGACTTTGATTCATCTGTGACCATTCCATCAATTAGGCATTGACATAGGCATCGTAAGCAGTTTTTTAATCAACTAATGTTCACCAGCGCCAAGGTCAGTTAATTGATCAGTGGAGACACAGAGACTGAGTGTGCTGCTTGGGATGAATAGGCGTCTACCTTTTGTTTCTCAGTGGGATTGCACTGCGTGTGCCCCTAACTGTGTGGTCCTGTGTTGATCTACAACTCTGTGACATTAGAAACCCACCATGACAACAGTTGTTCTGTCACAAGTTCTGTAACAGAGACATCCGATGTTACAGATATAATTTAAATGTGGGCGGGAAAAAAATCACAACCAAACGTTTGACACTTCGCCGGCATAACGACTAAAGGCGAAAGCTGCAATGAGCTAGCAACTGTTAAAAAAAAAAAAGAATTGCAAGTGTACCACACATGGACACGAATACTGACCTATGCAAATTACACAGTTTTTGTGGAGGAGCTTGGTACTAAAAATGGAGCTCTGCTAATGGTGGTTTAATTAACCCCGCATCACGCAAGAGTAAAGTGAGGGACTTTTCCTTTTTCTGTCTTTACTTTTTTCCAAGATGAAAAATCCGACCAAAAGTTAATGTCCTCATTCAATTCAAATATAACAAGGAAACTAAGGGGCTATTTGTTTCGAGTTAGGGCTGTCAAAGAGGCCCCTTCTGTTCTATTCTCAAGATGTTCATGATGCGTGTTTGTCATTGAGAAAAAAACGAGTAATGACTTTACCCAAATAGTTTCAATGGCGTCCGATCATGGAAAAGAGATCTTGTGGACATTGGCTGTATTGTGCTCACAGTGAACAAGGTGCGTCCTTCTACTCTTGGCTGTTCAATCAATGCTGTTGAAACTAGTAATCAACAAGAGTTTTAACATACTATATTGAAATTCACCTTTTTCGACAAACAATAGTGACTTATAACAGTTTAAGATAAACAGCAGATGAGCAAAACAGAATCGTCAACACAGTGATATGATGCGACGAATGCTATAGTAACAGAAGATATCATAGGGCAGTTTGTATGGGCATTTTTCATTTAAAAAAAAGATAACAGTGAAGAACTTTCGTATCTCGGAAAACCGACCTACTATTGCCTCCACACGGGAAAAACATTGTTCAGATGTTGAGAAGATACCTAGAAGATAAGAAATATATATAATTATATATACATGTGTGTCCATATCTAAAAACACATTTGTTCATAGAAAATTCGTAGCAATAAATACATTGTCTGACAAGTGGCTAAGATATTGAATGTATGCCATATAATTGCCGCAGTTGATACTGTGAAGTCAGGAATGATAGATTGACCAGTCGGTGCAGAACTGGAAAATGGCCATTTCAGAGCGAAATGAAGTTTCCATAGAAATCAGACCCATTACACGGTACCGTGTGCAACCAATGTGAATGATAACATAATGACACAAGTCAGTGCAGAAGTGACTGACTTGGTGGCAGATTTGACAAAGGTAGTTGGCTTGTGGTAGCAGTAGCAAAACTTTACAAACAAAAGTTGAAGCAGTTTAGAAATAGGCCATCTGCTTTAGACACGGGCTCGTTATTTTGAAATGTGACGTAGAATGAAGTTTTCAGCTTCTGTTGCCCTTACAATATTTTTTCAGGAATGGGGTCCGGGTCCCCGCGGCACGGCTCCGAGTTGTTTTGCAGGGTCTTTTCATCAGCAACGGGGGGTTCATGAGGCAAAATGGCATGCCCATGTGTCAATATCCTGTAAATTAGAGTAAGACTTTGAACCAAGGCAAACATAGTACAGTACAACAAGCCACAGTCGCCGCAGACTTCACTAGCATGAAGGTTCGTTCTTCTCACACAATAATCCGTGCTGACAGTGGTGCAGTCGGCATAAAGGTAATACTGTTAACTTTCACACTTCAGTTATTACGGATATCACTGCGAACGGATTGCCGGGGCCGTCATACCATGGTCATATCACGAACACGCCTATCTGCATTCTTTAAAAACCCAACATTCAAATAATCAGACATTTATCGAATCGTTTCTGAAGCCATAATGAATTACAGCCCACAAAGTCCTCTCTGCCACCAGGAAACATTTGTCCGAAAGCAGACACATGTATTCCAGTCCTCCTTCATGTATATTTCCACAATTAGCACAAACCGTTACAGCAATACATCACATTCACCCACTATTGAATATAGTATGAAGTTTTAAAAACACGCTAATCCCCCTCACACACACGCACACACACTCTCGCGAAGACACGCGCGCGCGCGCGCGCGGCGCTTACCACAACACGTTCAGTTTTCGATTTGTTCCGCTCTCACAATCCCCCCGCTCCATTGAAGTGATTTGTAAAGCTGAATGATTCATTAGGTAAGTTTATCAAATTACAAGCGATCAACTATGACGCTAACACCATTTTTCCTGTAATCCTTGACCTCCTTTATGTATCCTGACGTCACCACGTCCACGAGCACAATCAAAGGGATTATCCTGACCGTCACGTCTTTGGTTGGCAAATCCCAAACTTTGGTGTAACAGCATCCAGTTTATGAAAAATATTTCACCCCCACCCACTCCGTAACAATTTTAAATTAGAATGATGATAATGATAAAATAGTAATAATCAATAATGATGATTATGATAATGAATGGTGGAGAGGATGATGAATCTGATGAATAATAACTCTATAACAACAATACAACATAATAAATAATAATGAAATCATAATAATAATAATCACTAACAATAATAAATAATAACAATTGAGCCTATTAAAGTTATGAGAATGATGGCGCCGACGACGACGACGACACGACGTGTTGATGAGATGAGATGATTATATGATAAGTAGCATAAAAAGTAGAGTAACTAATAATAGTACTCACTAATAGTAAGTATGGTAATAGTAAATAGGATATAGTGGTGACGATGAGTAGTAGTCAGCTAGTAGAGTATAGCAGCAGCAGCACACACAGTAGTAGTAGTAGTAGAATGTATTGATACTGATAATAATAATACCACACCATCTTCATCATCTGTCACTCATTATCATCATAACACTATATAATAGACCATAAGAAGAAAAGAAGAAGAAGACACAGAACGACAAGTAATAATTATCATCATCATCATCATAGTATTATGATACATAATGAAATATGTCATCATCATCATCATTGACTTCACCATCATCATCATGATAATGGTGAATTTTACACACACAACAACAACATAATGAGGATAAATTATAATGATAATCATCATCGTCAGTAGTCTGCGTCTGTCGTCGCTCCGTCCAGTCCGTCGTCGTCGTCGTCGGCGTCGTAATGATCCGCATGTAATAATAATCATGAAAAAAATGATAATGATAATATTGATGATAAGCAGTAATTATGGTGATAATGACAGTGGTGATAATAATTTAGACTAGGTATTAACAAGATGATAATAATAATAATAATAATAACAACAATAACATTATAATTATAATGGTATAATAATGATGACACTAAAAGCGAACAAAGAAAAACAATGGACAATCCATTACCAATTAACTATTAATCAGCGAAATTAATCAATTAATTAACTGACTGATATGATTTAATCCCCTTAACACTTTAAGAGAGAAAAGAAAGAAAGCAGATGAATAAGTAGCTAAATAAATGACAGTCAGGTGCGTGACCACCTAGCAATGCCGGCACACTTTCGCTCTATTTTTGTTTTTTTTTTTTTCCAGTACGCTCAGGAAAGCCGTACTCTCAACAGTGTCAGCCACAGACAGTACGCCACAAGGTTACATCGTACTCCATCACTTCAGATTCTTCCAAAAGGCAAACTTCCCTCCAGTCACCAGACGTGCTGCCTGCAGGTCCTAAAATAGACCAGGGGTCCAGTGCCCTTTGTCTATGTGAGGTCTGCGGTCATTCCTTGAGAGATTCCTCACTGCAGGCTGCCACTACGAGCTGACGTCACCAGACAATCACTGGTTTTGACACCTAATTAGGTTCTAACTCACAGGGCGGATATGCAGAAGATAGACTTTTTTTTTTCTATTTTTCATAACCTTTATCTTATCAGTTAAGCTTTGCAACGGAAACCCTCAGCTCATTACCTTTTTCAAGGACAAAACGTGGAGTCAACACCAGACATGATCATTTTACATGTATAGGCTATATCTCACGATTTATTTATTGTTGTTATATTATTATTATTATTATTAATACTTTGTGTGCGTCCCTATTCTCGGTACTCGTTCATTCAGTCGTTCTCTGTGTCCTCCAGTCAATATCGCTCACTCAGTCATTTCCTTCATTTTCTTCATTCTTTCCATTTCACACACACAGGGTGCATTCTATGTGTAACGTGTCATCCATACCAAAGGCCAAACTGGCCTTCTCTTCCAAAAGCTGGTAATGGGATTTTATGTGTGTGCAAGCATGTTATGCATGCGTTCCACATACAGAACCTCGGTTTACAGAACAATGTTAAAAGCCGAGGAAAAAATACCCCCTTACCAAAACAGTATTATTAATTAAGTTATTTAATTATTTACTTACTTGTTTTATTGTTTGTTTATTTTACCCATTTATTTAACTATTTGTTTGAGTATATGTGTATTTATCTCCCTACTTATTTATCTATTCATTTACTTATGTGTTTCTTTATCTATTCATATATCTATTTGTTTACTTCCTTATCTACTTCTCTATTTCATTCTTTCTGTCCTTCTTCATTTATTCGTTTATTTATTCATTCATGAATTTATACATCTATTTTGCCCAGCGTATATCACTGGAACCACGTGTCTCTGAGACAATGAAGAAACACAAATACAATAAACCTTTCTCTTTAAATGCCGTTTGTCACATTCCAGAAAGGGGCTGATATGGAAGCGAAATTGGAAACGAGCTTTCTCTCTTACACTCCACAGTTTCCAAAAGCGAACACACCTAGTTCTGAGCGTTTGGTTTGGGGACATGAAGCATCTTTTACACCTCTCCTTGAAAAGATTTAATGACACCATTGAACTCATAGGCCCTAGGAAGGTGTAATTTCTGCGGGTATCTTTAACAGACACAAGCGAGACTTTTGTCCTTGAGTGTAAACAACACTCCTTTTCAATACGCAAGATATAGTCACATCACCTAGCTCATGACTCTAGATTATCATCAAAAAGAATGCGGAGAACTTGACCATGATGAGTTCACACGTTATGAAGAAAAATGCTTGAGCAACTGTAACAAGGCCGAGAGGCACCTGTTTCCATTAGAAATGATCTATCCGAGAACTTAAATGTTGTCTTTGTCTTTGCCTTCTGGTGTGACAGGTGTCTTGCAATAATTCTTGGCCAGGCCAGTCTGGCAAAGAACATGGCTTTACTCAAGTAATGGATGATTTATTAAACATCAGGGATCAGCGTGAAAAACAGTCTCTTTGATAAAACCTCTGGAGTCAGTGCAGAATCTAACACTGCCGTTTTACTGCATGTCACATGCATTGGGTGAATGGATGGGAAGATTTTGTCGTTTCGATGACGTTCAGTTCTCTCTGTTCTTTTCCCTCCATCTCTCGGGACACAAATGGAAACGGCAAGGCCTTAACCATACAGGGTCACGACAGGTCAACTGAGTTTCATGAAAGACTTCCAGCTTCTCTGCGCAATCAGAAGTCCATGAAAGACTTCAACTTTCTGCGCATCAGAATTCCATGAAAGACTTCCACTTCTGCGCAATCAGAATTCCATGAAAGCCTTCAACTTCTTGCGCAATCAGAATTCCATGAAAGACTTCAACTTCTGCACAATCAGAATTCCATGAAAGACTTCAAACTTTCTGCACAATCAAATTCCATGAAAGACTTCAACTTCTGCGCAATCAGAATTCCATGAAAGACTTCAACTTCTGCACAATCAGAATTCCGTGAAAGACTTTCACCTTCTGCGCATCAGAATTCCATGAAAGACTTCAACTTCTGCGCAATCAGGAATGCCATGAAAGACTTCAACTTCTGCACAATTAGGAGTGTCGGTAATTACATGTTCAAATCATAATCACATCTTTAGATCTCATTTCTTATTGTGTCTGACAAATTACACATCAGTCTATATATCCACATTGACACGTTCTGTTCTAAAAAAGAAGAGTGCTAAGCAGAAGAGTCACACCCAGATTCACCAGCACTTTACTCACGGGCAGGATCAACATAACCTTCTCACAATCATGAAGGTAAGTCATGACAGACATCATCAACTTCACTCACATATGTACAGGCAGGATCAACATTAACCTTCATACAATCAATGAAGGTAAGTCATGTCAGACGTCATCAACTTCACTCATATGGTATGGGCAGGATCAACATTAACCTTCATACAATCAATGAAAGGTAAGTCATGTCAGACGTCATCAACTTCACTCACATATGTATGGGCAGGATCACATTAACCTTCATACAATCATGAAAGGTAAGTCATGTCAGACATCATCAACAGGAACAACACAATTCGTGAACCAATGTCTGTGACTCAACAACGCTGTCCCCACAGACAGAGAATGCAGCAAGAGAAGACACATCGCCTCGGTGCTTTGGGAGCCTGCAATCATGCTAAAGATCTTGTTTTCCTTCTTTCCTATAGTTATTTAGTAGTCACATCCCATGACATCCGTCAAAACGTCAGGAGCGCACCAAATCATCAACAACATTGTCTGCTGAACTGTCTACTGAACACCTGTCTGTTTGTTTACCTTAAATGTTTCAGGTGACAGCGTTCGTCATAGCATGCTTGATTGTGTTTCCTTTGCGGTTTTGACATTAACAGCCTCTATCGTGTCTGCCAAGATGTCGTAAGAAATCTGTTGGTACAGACGTTAATCATCCTCACGAGTCATTGGCCGTGATCTAACAGGCATCTAGGTGCGTGTCCGAAAGAGGAGTTCGACAGAGCAGAAACCTGTGTACTCACTGAGTGGCTCTTTGTAAGCGATAAAACAAAGCAAGACAAAGTAAACAAACCGAACACGCAAACAAACAAATAATCAAACAAACAACAAGGGGTATGTAACATTCTTACATTTCAGGATATGACCGTGATCTTTGCTAGTATGGACTGTAGTGTTCTTTTGAATCGTTTTGACCGAAGCGTTTGACTTAGCATGGTACAGTAACAGATCGTGAAGACACAGAATGGACAGTGGGCAGTCGATTCGCTTCATGACATTTAAATACTAAGGCTTGCGACGAATGTGACAGTATTCGTGCATTTCTCATGATGTATGCAGAGATACACATGTCTGATGAGGCTTTGTGTATCGATCGATCTTTGAAGTGAAAAATGCTACAGACCAAAAGATAACAGGACATGACTGTAAAATATGTCTAGGTAACAGAAGAGACAATTCATTGTTTATCAAAGAATTGAACTTCAAAAACACGACTTTACACGAAATCTGACATTAATTGAAAACTCAGTTGTTCATTAAACAATGATTCAAAACACATAACTAAAATTAGATATATCATGAAAAAAATCCGATGAAAGAATGTGTTCCGCCATTTACAATAAGCTAGGGACTCG